>CBVK0101884691.1:0-17983 GCA_900067695.1 Picea abies
TTGTTGATATTGAATGGACTACATTGTTGGCTACTAAGCCATAGGATCCCAATGTGACCGTTGCCCAAGATTTTTTTGCGGGAGCCTTGATTTTGGAAAGAAAATGGAAGGACCACGTCGAGCACTATGACATATTCTGCCAACAAGCACTAACAATTGTATCTAAGTTCGTCCCTCTGTTTGCAGAATGCATTGGGAAGGAAGAAAAATCTTAATTCTGGATGAGTCAAAGGTTGTGGTCGGGGCCTATTGGGCCCTCCTTTTTTGAGGGATGCCTGATTTTGTAGAAAGCATAGTAGCTCAGTAAAATACTTGATGTGGTGGATAACAGTTAGACAAGAAAAAATACAAATGACAGTCTAACAAAAATGAAAATAGACAACAATGTCATGTGTCATCTGGATGAGCAGTGGAAAGAGCCAAGACTTTTGAGCGCATGTAAGGAGAAAGTGAGAAAATACAACGGAATCAAGAAAACAATAGTGGGATCAAGAATCCAAGAAACATCGAGGGAAAACTATTAAATATGGAGCTATGTAATGGGGAAAGGGTTACAAATATTACCATGGTTATGATGGTTTAACACTAGTATTATTCTTAGCATTATTGTGGTTGAGTCGGTTGTTAGAGCTATTGTAAAGGTTTCTTGAATGTTTATGTGCTTGCGCAGAAGCTTAGAGTCTATAATGGGTATATGGGGGATACATTCCTCTTCATAAGAGATTGTTTGAGAATTTCCCTCTATGTATGATTGTTTGGAGATGTTGCTAATATAAGAGGTTATTCAAGCCCTACAATTTGGATATATTGTGTATGAATCCATAGTTTCTTTGTTGCACAATTACTTTTGTCTTGTATATATTGCATTTACTCACTATCTATGAATGTATTTTTGTGTATTGATGTATGAACCTGAATATGATAATGTTAAACCAGATGTTGCATTCTCTTTAACTCACTTCACCACACACACGTCCTAGCTGTGCTTCAGGTGACACCTCCTTCTCTTGAAGAAGGTTGAGAATTCCAAGAGTCCTAGACTACAGTGGTACCCTTTGCTGGTAACCTCCGAGAACCCTGGTCTTAATTTTATGCAAACAGAGACAAGAGGAGGCCATGTGCTTGTGCCTCCTCCATGGATAGGATTTTGAAGAAAAAACTCCTCCCAATGGGGGGTGTGATCCAAAATCAGATCCAAACAAACATCAAGTGGTTATAAAAGCTTAGTGAAATGAAGAAAACTTGACAAAATTAGAAATTTGTCATTGGAAGCGAGGCTCGAGGCAATGATGTTGATGATGAGGCTAGAGGATGTGGTTGATAGTGTTAAGGGCCATATTGTAGTCCAATTTGCTAATGTGTGCCTCCAAGTGTTGCATTGCCAATGAAAGAACAAAAAGAAATAAAATAAATTGAAAGAAGAGAAAGACAAATGACAAATGAACCATGGAATCAGAATGCTTCCAGCTAGAGGACAAAAAAGAGGAAGAATGTTGGAGTTAGGAAGTTGAATAGTTGGGGATACATGGCCTTCTAGCTACTCTCAATAAGTTATTTTTCATATAAACCTTTGCACAACATTGGGGAAGGGGTTCTTTGGTAGAGAAGAGAGGGATTGCTAGGAAGATTTCTGATTTTGTGATTTGCAAAAGATATAGATAGACAAAACATCATTGTAATTATACAATTGCAAAGAAATCAAGGTTGATAAAATCCATTCGATGTTGGTTTTCTATGTTGATTTCTAGGGTAAAATTATGTCGTTGATGGTGTTTAAATAGTTGTATGGATTCATTTAATTATTGGTTTAATTTCTTTCATTGGTGAATTTCTATGTGTATCCAATAAAATTTAATTACAAAGCGCATGTATTCTCTCTACCCCAAGTCATTTAATGTCCACAATGGATGGGTTGTTCCAAGATGCTCATTTAAGAGCCATATGAAATTGATGGTGGAAGGATTAGAGCCATTGGCTAATTGTTTCCTTTTCTAGTTGAGTTTTTATTTAGTTTTCTTGAAATCAATGTTTTATTCCTTCCTTGGTCATTGGTATTGTTGGTGGGAGGTATATACTTAGATTTTGCTTAGAGGTTAATTCATAGTGACTCCTATGCATTGATTCCCCAATTAACCACCCACAACATAAGAATCTCTCTATGTTGGGATCGTTGGGAGGAATTTAGAGCTCAATCCTCAAATATATTGATTTATATCATGGAGATTATGTGTGTGCACTATGTTTCTATGAAACTACAAAAATATTAGGAATACGATAGAATAGTTGGCTTGAAAAATTGTTGGTTCTCTTATTAGTTATGCTCTATTTGTTGGTATGTTTTCTAGCTATGTAAATTGTACACTACAACAATACTATCAAATTACTCAATCGTTGGTTGTTAGGATGCCTCTACAACGTCCCTGTGATTTGTTTACTCAATAACCAATAGGTGTATAGTTGTTAGAAACATATTCTTTGTTCAAGCATCATACATCCATAAATACAAGCATTATAATTATATTGCATAATCAATGACAACCATTGTTTAACAATATGTGAATATACTCAAATGTATGATGTATGGTTGTAGAAATAACAATGAAAACACAAGGAGGAGGATCAATGCCCCTTGTTAATTTCTTATATATGTAGATTTTGAGTTGGATGTGTTATTTATACAAGAAATGGGTTTGCGCATATAAATAACAAAGTATTATTTTTTAGGCGATGTGTAAGATGCATTATTTATTTGGCATAATAGATCGAAGTGGCGAGTTGGAACATTTAAGTAGTAGTGTGTTATTTGGTTGGAAATTGAAAAAAAGTGCACTTGAATTTGAGGTTGAGCATTGGCATCAACACTACAACACAAACGAATAGAACATTGAAACCAAATATGAACAAAGGTCAAGGAGCTTGAACTAAGCATGAACAAAATTAAGAATAATTGCATAGACATCACAGTGTTAGTTCAATAGATGATGCATGTTGGTGATATGGGTGGGCCATTAGCCTACCATTTATGGATCAAGTTTATAGGAGCATTACTCCATGTCAACAAGTCACCTTGGCATCCATAAAGCATTGGCAATTTTATAAAACCATTTTAACTAGCCACAACTCTCCTCCAATGTTGAAAAGAGTATGAAGAATTGTGCTACTTATGCCATTGTAAAATTGATCAAGGGATTGTATACACCTTTACCCATTTCTTTGTACCCATAATCATCACCATATCTGTAGGGTTTTAATATATATAATTTACCAAAACAATGGAACACCGATAACTATTTCATTGATCCAATGTAGGCATAGTCAAATTTATTAATGGTTAAGTCTATATTAATGGTGAAATTTGGTCTGATCTTATTAACATTGGAATTACGATGTATTGTAATCAAAATTATGATGTCTTAATAGTATTGTCACAATTATGACAATCATCAGGGACAGAGAAAGAAAAAACATTGCAATATTCAATCATTGTTTACTTTTTCCGATGTTAGAATGGTTTTTGGCCATCAATGTTGGGAAACAATGTTGTATTTTGCACCCAAATGTAGTAGTGATTCTTTTTATCAGTTCTTTGTTATTATATTTTAAAATTTATGTCATCATGGTATGACCACTAATGCCAAAATTTTAACAAACTTGACACCCATCCAACAAATAATTGTCCTTAAGAGGCCACTTCATGGGACTAGAACTAAAAATACATACATATCCTAGCACCATTTGTCTTGCATAGAAATACTGAAAAATTATATTAAGAAATAGAATGTTTCAATAGTATTAACACAAGCTTGTTCATCCATGTATAAATTTTCTATCAATTGGAAAAATTGGTACTTGGAAGTTTTTTGTTCAACCCCATGAATTTTTTTTCCAAGGAAATAATCCCACCCACGCTAACACACTTAAGTGAAAAGCGAGGGTGTTAGTACTAGGCCAACCCTCTTAGAGCCCTCCGCCTTCTTCCCTAAAATTTTACATGGAAGTTGGATCAACCACCAGCCACATAAGTGGTTGGTAACTTGAAAGGACCTGGTGATATTCGATCCTAAGAACTCTAAACTAAACACAATATTTTATACCAATCAAGCTAACCCTTGGGGATAAATTCCCATGTAATTAAATCTTGATCAACTAGCTCGAGTGGTTGAGTGCTTTGAGCTTCATGTAGGAGGTCTTAGGGTTGATTCCCCATATTTGTTTCATTTGTTGTGTGCCTCACTCAATGTCCCTACCAAGTTAGCTATCATAATAAATACTAGCATGTTTATATTGGGTACCATTCATGAATACTGGGAAGTTATAGGGAGTTTGATAGGACCCCAAAGGGGGGATATATGGGGTTAAATGTATATTATATGGCCCCAAGGTGGGGCATACATGAGGTTAAATGTACATGTAATGTGTATATGTATATGTAATAGGGTCAACATAATAATAAAGGGGCCTCATGTGCAATGTGTGAATAGGTATATATAGAGATCATGTATTCATTATTGAGGACATGTGAATGGTGATGTATGAATGTATCTGAGTATTTGGAGGAGGTTCTCCTATTATTTAAGGACTTATTATGTAAATCATCTCTCGTATATATCTTGGAGTTGTGATCCATGCTCATATTGGTGTACATGGTGTGTACTTATGGTTTATTATGACATTTTAAGCATTTGGTACCAAAGCATCGATCCTAGGGTTATGATGCTTCAAGCGAGTCATATTGGAATTGTATCTATAATTGTTTTTGTGAAGTTTTAGAGTGTGAAATTTTTAGGATAATGATAATACATAGCGAAGTACACTTGGAAAAAATTCCAGGTTCTAGGTCATTTTACTTTCTGAGATACATCATGTGGAAGTCAGGGATTTTTACTAACACTGAAATCAGTCTCAAATGAGTTAGTTTGGGAATTTTTCTATAAATTTTGTTTGGTAAATTTTTTAGGTTCTTGATCATTTTAATTTTGGAGATACAAGAAGTGTAAATTATGGTTTTTTTACTAACCCTAAACTAGTCTCAAACAAGTATTTAGGGTAAAATGGTCATATCTTCTTCATTGAAGCTCCAAATTAAGTTCCACAAGTTGCATTGGTACTTTCAGGGGAAAATCCCCTACAGTAGTGGGCTTACTGCAACAAATATAAGACCGTAAAGAAAGAAAATTCCAAAGAGAACACTCAACAAAGATATTTTAACCGAATTCAAAGAAAATGACTAACGTACTATCTAGAAGAGAAAGAGGATTAACTCACCAGGAATCCTACGGTTGTTGTCATTCTCAATTTTCAGAATATCCTTACTCTTTTCCAATAGTTCCTCTGTAACCTGTAATAACCTTAGACATACAAGCCTATGTAGAGAGGCAGTTATACTAATAACTACCCATTATTCCAATGAAATATAATAGAATGATCAAAGAAATTAGTGTTCTACAAAGCATATATGAAAGAATTGCAAGCTAAACATTACAAATACAATTATTTTTTGAAGGAACGAGTTTCCATAATATTCATCAGTTTTGGTAGTTAGAAAGCATAGTTGTCTTACGCAGTGCTTCCCTATTGAAAGAGACCCCAGGTCCCTCCACCCAAGCTCCTAATATACATGTTGGTTTTGAATCCAGATTCACCACATACCCAAAGAGAATATAAGGGAGACTCTTGGCCAGATTGGATGGTGATCAGAAAGGGGTTTGAAACAAGGGTTTCCAGGTCAATAACTAACAACAAAAGGCATGTACATAGTGGATCTATGTCTCAGAATCAATGAAGGATATATGGGGGAAAGAGCTAGATAATTGATCCTTCACAAGTGCCGATGTGAGGAGTGCTATTGTCCAATTGCATCTTGGGAAGCAACAAAAAATAGGTCATGCTACTACGTTCCCAGGGTCTTCAAATCAACTTCCATGGTACGATTTTGCACTATACGAATAGATGTGTTGAGGTCAAACATAGTGAGACATTGTTTGATTATCAATCATTGATGTATATTGTTGACAAACATGAGAAAACCCATCGATAATGATAATGGGCATCAAGGTACCTAGTACAATATAACAAGTGTGAATAGAGGATTTGATGTCAAACACTTGGTAGAATCTATCGATCAAGAGAAATTGATGCATTCCCACTATCAATAGTGAGGGAACCTGCCATTAATGACTACAAGCCCCAAGGTACTATAAAGGATCTAGATCATTATCATAGAGAAATATGGGCAAAGTCGATAGGAAGAGATTCACTGGAATAGAAAAAGGACAAATATTTGGAATAACTCAGATGAAAATATTGAAAGGACCCACCACGAAGTACATCTCTCGCATGCACCATATGGAAATAGTGCACAAAATATACCCTCTTAATAACAACCAATAATGAAGACTACTAACAAAGGCGAGGAAACCACCAAAGGAAACAAATGGAATCCAAGGTACTACACGAACCCCAATGTGTGAATGATGTTTTTTTCATTGAATAGAAGGGAAACCACTCATTGAACGACCAATGATAAAACGTCATCTATTGAGCACAAGGTCACCTATCAATTATGTAAATAGGGCCAAGGTGTGACTCTAGGTCAAAATATTAGAGCAATGTGTCATAGTCGATAAGAGTTGACCTTCTACCAGGAAGTCAATGGGGACCTTCCATACTAGCATGAGTATAGGAAAATATACTTTTGATTCTGAGAGGTACTTGACATATGGGAAGGACAACATGCAAATTCAAAAATTTTGTGGAATGGTCGACACATGATAAATTCATTTGAACAAAAACACAACACAATGAAGTGATAGAGGCAGGATGGAATGAAAATGAACATTGACATAAGTCTGTGATATAGGAGGCAACAACAAACTCTCCATAATGACTAGAAGAATAACTAGCAGAAGGAGCAAGAACTCTGTGTATCTGGTTTAGTTTCCTAAATCCATACTAAACCCAAATTGTTGAGACAAGACTCATCAAAGGAAAATATAGACTCAAACGATATTCTTATACAAAAAATTGGTTTAGTAGGTGTCTAAAATTGAAATATAGTAAACAAATATATAAAACGTGGGTAAATTTTTATTAAAATAGTGAATTTTAACTTGAATTAACTTTTCATTTGAGTTTTTACCAATATAGTGCAAATTGAGTAAAAACCCTCCAATATTTCAGTGATCATTATGAGAGCTATAGGGATCATATTCAAGCGCCGCTTAAAGCAAGTTGGAAAGAATTCAATCCTCTTCATTTTCATACATAGATGTTTTCAATTATGCAAATTTTTTGTGTGTATTTTATTTTTTGAAAGAAGGACGCGCTTGTACACACCCCCTCTTAGTGCAGGTCACATGTACCTAGCCCTATATGCTCTTTCCTTCAACGAAAAACATGTATATATGCGACTGTCACCAAAGGAAAGCACATATATGTACAGAAAATTGGAAAAAATAAATATCAACCACTCCTCACTTCTTGAAGATTTCAAGATGGTTATTGAATGGAGGTAACGAGAGCATGAAGAAATTGATAGCCAAGTACTTGAAGATAATGAGGCCTTAGAATCCATCTATCAATGTGGCCTAAATAAATTCTTCAAAATGAACTACATGCGGGCCTTAAAAAATATTTTTTAGCTATTGATTAGTGACTGGGAATTAGATGTCGATGCTTATATGATTGATGGCCAATCTCTAAGATAGAGGTTGAGGACATTTATTTCATTACTGGACTCTTGCAAAGGGAGATGTCACAAAACTCCATACTCGAGGAGGAGGAATGACTATATAAGATTACATTACCTTATATTGCACCCCTAGAACATAGCAGGTTGGGAGAAGTCCTAATCTATAAAATCAAAAGCTTGAGTCTCAAAATTATCCTTTTAAGTATCGCAAGGATTGTCATATATGTGGCAGTACATTAGTCTTCAATGCCACAAATGTTCTATGCAATATAATATTTTCAACCTACGATATATTATTGGAGCTCGACATTGTTGCAGTGTATGAAGACACAACTTATCGAGTGTAAGCAAGGGAAAATGAAAATTTTTGGACATGACAATATATTATGCACCTTATTTTTTGACAGGGTACCTACAATCAGTTCGAAAGTATGTGTGGATCCTTGTGTGTGTAGGACACCATGTATGGCTAAGTGGAGTGGGTTGATTCTACGATTGGGGGGTGGATGGATTTCCAACCCGTATGACGATGAATTCTTCCATAGGTGGGAGAGGCAAGTCATAGCCACTGACGATTATCCATACAAAGGAATCAATTTTAGTTGAGATGAAGGCATGCCCATTTCTCCTGGTACATCTCTAGGAGAGATAGGTAAATTTTTAAATTTTCAAAGTTATTTAAATTTTTATTGATTTTATTTGTTTCTCAAGAAGAAAACCAAAAATATTTTGGCGTGGATAACAAAATATCATGAATGTGCAGATATTGTACCGAGGAAGCCTGAGGGATATGTTGAGGCCACAACAACCTCCCTTTAATTTTTCTTTTACAAGTGAAAGGAAAGGGCCCCCCTACTAAACTTGGCATTCTTAATGCCTAATCTTCTATTGTTTTATTCTAATGCTATTCTTTGTCTATCTTGAGGGAGTTGAGGGGTTTGATCTTGATTGATGATTGCCTCTAATGGAGGTCGACTTTCCCTTTTGGACATATGATTCCAATTGTCTTCATGATGCTTCTTGAGCTATGATGTTGCATTGAAATTTGTATGATGGATTAACACATTATCTTCAGACCTTTGGCAGATTCCAAAGTGCTTGATGATCCTATGAGGATACAAATTTTAAGGTTATATTGATTGTTGTCTTGAATGAGTTTGTTGTTGATTATTTTTGAATGACTAATTCAAATTATTCATCCTCTTGCTAGCATGCTATGCTTAATGTCTCCAACTTTTATACCTTTGCATGTGGATCTTAATCTTCTATTTCTAACTTTAAGTTTGAATTGCATAATCATTTATCCTTCTTTTTTATTTGAGACTTGGCACATGCAGTTTTTGAAATGCTTATCCACAACCAACCATGATTACCATGAATAAAACCATCGCTCATTTGTAAATTTTCAAAGGTATAAAATATAATATTTATGATGTATTGGAAAGTATACTTTCAAGTGCACAACTGATCTCATTTTGTTGTGTTGCAAGAGTAGGTTTGCAGAGCCACTTCATTCGTGTGATCGTTCCATCATTGAGATGCATGCACTGGAATCCGTTGATCTTTATCCACAACCTAGAACTTGATTATTTCCAAGCTTCTCCTTATAAGGAAGCATATTACCTTGGTTTGCAGTTGTATTGAGGTATGAAGCCCCCAAGGTTGTCAAATCCACCTTCCCCGTAAGACTGTCCCTAAAACTCTTCAGATTGATTTATACTGGGTCCCTTTTTAGTGTTACCTCTTGCCAAAACCCAGGAAAAAATCCAATTCAACTTCTTGGTTGAAAGTCCTTGTCGTGGTGTTGCTTGATGCATGTTCTCTATCTGTCGCATTTGTATCATGCAAAGTGGTCTAGCACAAAGAGATTTTCCTTTACCTAGTTGTATTCCCACTCCTCATTGTCTTAGTAGGTCCGCCCTCCGATGTGAACATCTTGATTATACTGACTTATTTATTACACTTTGTTGGTATCGATCTCCTTCTCCCATTCATCGTTACTTGTGACGTTGATTCGCCACATGAAGTGTCACATTATTCTCCTTTGTTTCTTTCCCTTCATCGTAGCTGAATCACAATTTTTTTCATCGCCATATGACCTAGCTCCTCTCCATGATGCCTTGTTTCTTAAATCCTACCTTATATTCCTTATTCCTAATGTCGGCCTCTAGGTGCGAAACCCTAACCAACGAAACCCTGAGCAGTGGAATAATGAGGGACCTAGAACCTTGACTTGTGTAAATTGACCTAATTTCCTAATTTTCAATTTTATTTTATTTCTATTTTTTACACATTTTTGTATAGATTTTTATTTTATTTATTTTTGTAATTATTTTTCTTTCAATTTTATTTTATTTCTATTTTTTACACATTTTTGTATAGATTTTTATTTTATTTATTTTTGTAATTATTTTTCTTCATCTTTCCCATGGTTTTACATAACCACATGGTATAGTCTGTGGTTTTTCCCCATGGTTTTCCCCTAGAATTAATTTAGGTATTTACTTTTACTAAGGGGAAAACCAATTCACATTAGCTATTTGTTTTACATGGGGTAAATACATTTTTACATGGATAAACTATTTTTGCTAAATAAACAAACCATTTGTTACCTAGTGTGTTTTGACCAAGACCCATGATTTAACACATACATCTTTTGTTTTCATATATAAACATAAAACTCAAAAGAAAAAAAATGATTTTTTATTTTTATATATATTTATTTTATTTTTTTCATTTTCATTTTAATTTCATTTTCCCTTTTCCCTCTTAAATCCTAACTTGTACATACCCATTCTATTTTTCCTTTTTGATTTAGTTTTGATTTATTTTTCTTACCCACCAATATCTAATGTAACATCCGAGATCCATCCCCATTGGCCCTCATAGGTGCTTCGTGATAATTCCCATAAAAATTTAACATTTAAAACACAAATTCATATTTTTTGAGAATCCTTCCTATTTTCATGGAATCCCTCCTACCTTTCCTCTCGAATACCTTTAGGAATTGTATGAATATTTTATTAATAAATCAAGCCATAGGAAAGCTTACCTCAAACCTACCTCTTTGGTTTTTCACTCATGAGTTTACCGAAACTTACTCACATTGACAAGTCAAAACCTTACCTTCCCAAACACTTATGTCATATTAAACTTTGGAAATTCCATGTTTCACGTGCATCATAATGATTTTACCAAGCATTCATTAGAAATTTTTGAACCATCATAAGACAATATGTTAGTCTATTGTTTTCAGAGTGAAGTGATTAGCCATTAGAGTGGGGATGGATCAGAGTGTGCGTAAGTGAATTGACTATTACAATCCCAACCCATGAGTCCAAAATTCGGATGCACTCATGCTAGACTCATTTACCACATCTCACCCCATCGGATCCCAAACTATTCAGAATATTTCACATTCGTAGTTTTACTATTTGGAGTTTTCACGTGCATAGGTCAAACCTACATACTGAAGCCCAAACTCCCGAAACCTTAGAAAGTATTTTGATATTCGTTTGGGTTCTAACTTTTTCTAAAATTTTAACTTTTCTATTGTTCAACACTTTTCACGTCGGGGTTTTTCATGGGTAAGTTAACCAAGTTTTACCAAAACCTATTTACCATCGGAACTATATGTCTCATAAATGTAATGTTGATTGTTTATTATACCATTCTGAACGTGCTAATCCGACCATCGGAAGATTAGACTATTAGAAGACTATGCCTCAGACACACGACCATTAGAACATGAATGGAATTTTGGTATTATATGGACTTTGGTTGTATTTTCAATTTTAAAATTTTGGGATATTTTATATGATTTTTTTGCACGTGGGTGAGGGGTTATTTCCTTAATTAATTTTGATTGGGGTTATATAAATAATTAATTTTGGATTTCACGTGGATTAGAGGACCATTTTTCAATTTATTATTTTGATTTTGATTTTTTATTTTATTATTTTCTAGTTTCACACGAATTGGAGGAATATTTTAATATTTGATTAGTTTAATTTTAGTAATTTTTATTTTCACATTAGTGGGGGTAATTAGATTATTTTTATTTAGATTAGGGTTAATTTTTTTATTTTTTTATTACTTGTAACTAACGTAAGACAATGTAGTTAATTTTGTTATTTTCCATTTTATTTTATTTTACTTTTTTATTTTCCTAATTCTTTAAAAAAGGAAAATTAGATAAAATTTTATTACAAGCCACAAGTCCTATGCCCGCTTAGGTTATTATTCAAACTATCTATAGGGGCTAAAACCATTTATATCATTAAGTGTTGAACTCTCTTTTTCATGTGGGCTTTATGTTTGCAAGTTAAGGATCAACAACCTAGATTCACCTACATACATCATCGATGGTTGTTGAGCGACATTTTTCAAATGAGCATAACTTGGGCTACAAGTGTTGGAATTGGGCCTAGAATTGGGCCCATGATACCTGATTGGAAAGGTATTGGAAAGAGAAATGTAGTAACATAGGTATTCAGGGTAGAAAAGTGACAAAGGATGTAAAAAAATCAGAAAACAACAGACCACAGATTTGGGGGGGAAAATGACTGTGTAGATTTCAAGAAGCCATATCTGGGGCCACGGGAAATGAAATTATGTCTAGGATGGCTTGCCTGAAATCTAGAAGAGAGGAGAAAAATATGGGATAAAAAGTGTTGGAATATATTGAGTGGAAATTATCCAAATATGAAAAACACAGAAGGAACC
Organism: Picea abies; assembly: GCA_900067695.1. Taxonomy (NCBI): domain Eukaryota; kingdom Viridiplantae; phylum Streptophyta; class Pinopsida; order Pinales; family Pinaceae; genus Picea; species Picea abies. The sequence goes on from CBVK0101884691.1 coordinate 12,416, forward strand.
CAAATTTAGTTGAAGAACAGGCTATGCTATGCTCTAACAATCATATCTCAAGCTACAGGAAGAAAAATTGGACCATCAATAGCTTAATGGAAAGATAAGATAAAGGAGAAGAATATCAAAAGATCTTAATCAATAGTAAAACACCATAAACTCCCTGAATAGCTCAAGGAAGAAAAGATGGCACCAACAAGCAGAGATACTAATATTTTCTAATGAATGTCATTTATGAGCTGTCTGAGGATGAGAATAACCTTCCAAGAGACTCTCCAACTTATTTTTGTAAACCCCACATATTCATTTTTAACAATATGAAAGAAATTCAAAATGTAATAGGAGAAATAGAAGGAAAACGAAGTGAACAACCATGAGAGTTAACGAGTCTCTCTTTTTTAATAAAAGAGAGCTCACTCAATATAAGAGGGGATTTTTTCCTTTGTGAATGATAGACAATATTCTTACTTCTAAATGAATAAAGAGCAATAGGAATTATAGAAATATATGATTTTGGTAGATGTACATGAGACTATTCTTTGTGCATTTGTCTTCTTCCTGAGTAGAATAGAATTATGTTGTATGAACTACTTCTTTACTCTATTCTATATGTTCATGTTGTCATATGTATTCTTCTGAGTACATGCATAATGTTATGAATGAATTGTACAACTAATTGTCTATGTATATGTAGCATTGTTTTTATCACTTATCATTAGCATGCATGAATTATTTATGGTTTTGATGATATTATCTCTCACTGTCTTCATTCTTTTAGTTTTTCTCTTGTGATATGTTAGAAGTAGTTAGATTAGATTAGTTTTGTTTCAGTTAGATTATTCTTAGGATTAATTAGAACTCTTTGGGGGACAATTTGTTGTATTTCCCCTTTTTCTTCTTTTAATTATGAGTGGAAACGAGGCCCATATACTCATTATAAATTATATACCAAACAAGAGTAGGTCTAATTGGGACCTACCATCAGGTGTTCTCCCTTACCTACTTGACAGGCCATTTGGACCCGTCAACAGATATCTAACACTTGTTTTTCCTAGTTGAAGATTTATTGTTCCTTGATTATCTTATTAATAGCCTCCATCATGTCAAACTTGGATTTTGATGCTCGACCAAAATTGGTTAAGAACGAAGTGACTATCACACATGTCCATTTGAAATTTTCCTGCAGTACTTGGTTGATGACTATCCCTTTGGATTTTTTGGTTTTCATTCCCCCTGTGAACTTTTGTATCTAGGCTAGTCAATCGATCATCTTTAGGATGGCCTATCCCATGGAAAAAAGTACTATGATTTGATTAATGAGGCCAGTTATGATTTCTATGGGTTGTTCAAGCCAAATTTTACCATTATGGTATATGTTGATGACACCATATCCCATTTCTTGAAATTTAACCAATGTTTCTCCCAATCTATCTCCTTCATCTTTTCTTGTCAAATTATGTCTACTCTAGCCTTTAATTTTAATGTAGGTTACTTGCCGAACCTCTTCTTGGTTCTAGGTTCAACCTTTTTTATTTTGGTGCTCCATTATGTGGGATTTCTCCCCTCATTTTTGGCACCATGGTTTCTTCTTGAACTATAGGTTTTCTACTGCTCTATGTGGTTTCTTGATCAATTGGTTCACCATGGATTTATGTTGATCGACTAGTGTTTGTTGTGGTTAGGATGCATTTAGACTTAGTGAAATTCTAGTTTTTAACTTATGTGAGGTTTCATATACTACATTAGTTGAATTTATAAGAAAACTAGGTAGGTTAGTGTGTCAGTCACTTGTGTGTCGGTCAACTCAACAGTGTAGTTCATTAATGTCATGAATTAAGTATTGTTTGTACGGTCAATGTTGGCTTCCCATGTGATCGACCAACTTATGGTTGATTCTTCTATATTAGTTTATTGAATTGTGGTCGGTTGGTTTTACTTTTCAATCAAGTTTTATTTTAATTGGAGATTTGATTTTGTGCATCCAAATAGTAAGTTTGTCATTCTTTTCCCCTACTTCTCAATGGTATTGTCAGTTGTCTAGAATATGTATGTTCCTTGAATGATCTCTTTCATTCTCTTCTTTATTTTTGTAATGTATATATACACATCATTGTCTTTCTTCCTTACTTTATCCTTCATCTATTTATGTATGGTCCTATTCAATTGTTATTATCTTTGAATATGTCTTCTTATTGTTGGTTCTGATTGGTTGGGGATGATCATTTAAATTCTCATATTTTGATGGTTTTTACCCAACTTTTCCCTACCCATTTATTTTTTCAAGAATCTACGTGTCGGACAATCTAGTTTTCGAGTAAACTCCCACCAAATGACACCCTTAATGGTTTTTACCATTAGACTTTCTTTATTATTTTTATTTTCCAAGAATTTTCTCACTAGCTAATTATTTTTCAAACAAACTCCCACCCAATGCCACCCCTAAGGGTTTTCACAATTGGACTTTCTCTCTCATTTTTATTTTTCGTAAATGGTACCTCTTTAGTCAGGGACCATTGACTACCTTGTTGAGCAACTTCCCTTGGAGTGTTTGTAGTTTCACTACTTTATTCAACTCGATGTCTTCAATCTCATATGGTTCTAACCAAGTTGTTTCTAATTTACCTGGATTTCCTTCTACTTTACTACCATATAGAAGTATCAAGTCTCCAATGGAAATCTCTTTCTTCCTTATATTTCTATCACGCCATACCTTTTTCTATTGCTTTTGTACTTCATGGTGGTGGAGTGAAGTCAATATTTATTCCTTAAGCTTTTTCAACTAGTGCAATCAATCTTCCCTAGATTTTGTTGATTCATACTTCATTACTAAGGATAATATTTATATATTGGCTCTGAAATGTAGAGGGATCACAATTTCATGTCTATAGACTAACTTAATTTTTTTTTGGCCAGTCGACCTCTTGTATGTATTTGTATATTCCCATGGGATAATAGATACATTGTCATCCTAATCATCTTAGTCAACCCCACATATATTTGCAAGTCCATTGTTTATGGTTTATTAAAGGAATATATTGCTTCATTTTCCTATGGACGATAGGGTGAACTCTTCCTATGGTCAATCAAGAATTCCTCCATTAATATGTTTATGGTAATATTTTTTCGATAACATTCAATGGGCATCCAAACCTTGTGATAATATCTTCATATTAGACAATTTCTACCACCTATCTAGGTGTAGCCTCAAATTTAAATAAATGAGAATCTATGAAGTCATCATCTAATCCTATGGCTCCCTCCCCTATTTCTACTCTAGATAAATGATCTGGACCTACATTGTTTTTCCCTTTTAGAAGAATCACCTCAAATTCAAATTCTTGAAACAACAAAATCCATCTACAAATACTCCCTTGATGGGGTGGCTTGTTGACCAAGTATTTTAATTCTTGATTGTCTGTATAAAATACAAAAGGGTTGGCCAGCACATAGTTTCTAAAATTCTATAAGGAAAAAATCATTGCAAATCCTTCTCATTCCATATTCGAGTAGTTTCTTTCTACCTTCTTCAATTTTCAACTAGCATTTGGGTGGTCAATTGAATCATCTATAGGTTGTGCAATCATGACTCTGAATGCAATGTTGGATGCATCAACATGTACATGAAATTTCTTTGAATAGTCAAGGAATATCAAGATTGGTACTTCGACCAGTTTTCTTTTCAATAGCTCAAATGGCTCACTAAAATCTACACTCCATACAAATTCAACATCATTTTTAAGAAATTCATCCATTTGAAGTGTAATCTCATAACAGTTTCTTGTAATTTGTTGGTAGTAGTATGAACCAAACATATTTGTATACGTTTATCATTTACAAGGGGTTTCAAGTCGAGTATGACTTTGATATTTTCCATATCCACTTTCATTTCATCTTTGCAAAGGACGTGGCCTAATAGTATGTCAATGGGTATGGGAAATACCCACTTCTTTATATTCAATGACATATGTATCTGTCGACATCTTTGCAACATCATTTGAAGCCAATGTGTATGGTTTTTCAATAAGTTGTATATTTTTGAGTTTTCAAACTAGATTGTCATTGATTTGTAAATGTATTCATGAAATGCCTTGACTATTATCCTAGAAAAGGTAGCGGGGGCATTTTTCAATTTGAAAGTTATTTCTCTATATGAAAATGACTCTAAGACAAATGTTTTTTTTTCCCGATATTCTTTATCGATCAATACATGATTATATCCCAAAAATCCATCTATAAATGAATAGAATTCATGTCCCACAACTTCATTTATTATTTTATCTGCAAATTGGGTTCGGAAATGATCAATGGGTGTCACTTTTTTCAACCCTTTGAAGTCAAAACAAATTCTTATTTTCTTGGGATTGTGCCTCTTTAGTTGGACTACCATAGGGTTGGCCCATTTTGACTTATCTATAGGGTAAACAATTCCCACAACCAACATTCCTTCAATCTCCTTATACTTTTGTGTTTGCTTATATGGCCTCTTTTTCATAGGTTTAGCTCTTGGTATCAAGTTGATTTTCATTTCCCCCATTTATTTGACCAAACCCTTCAGGTATTTATAGTTTCTGACAAATACATATTGATACTCCTTAAGTAGGTCAATAATTTATGTGGTTTTATTCTCTAAATAACAGTCATCGATTTTATCCATTTTCGGTCGATTGTCATTTGAAATTTTGACTTTTGTGTATTTTATTTCAACGTCCATCCATTCCAATGATTTTGACTCATCCAATTTTACTTCACCTTCATGGACTTCATTGTATGTTGGTGGAAAGTTGATTTTCTCTTTGTCTTCCAAGTTGACTTGTTTATACACTTTTGGAATTGACTGTACTTCTCTCATTACTTCTAGATGATCCCTCTTCCACCTGGATCTCTTCCATAGAAAACATTCATTTTCCATATTTATTTTCTATTTGATATAAGTCTTTTGTTCCTGACATGATATCAGGTTACAAGTCGAGGTTAAATATTTGTTGACCATCAACTTGCCTTTTTCTTCTGCACTTCTATTGCTTGGTCTTTATATGAAATATTTAATTTCCTAGAATTCTTCTTATAGGTCATATTTTTCTAGAACAAAATAAAAGTCTTTTATAAAAATTTCTTTCAATTACCACCGGGTGCAACTGTCACCTCTAGCCTCTTCAATTTTGTACCATTTTTAAGGAAAATCATCCAATGTGTTTGGGAACGTGTGCAACTCGACTTGCTCGACTTATTTTCCAATCCTCATCCACTCTTTCTCACGTTCTTGTATATGTCTTATGGGTCAAACCATGGTTTACAATTTACTCTGTTGGTTGTGGCTATGATTTTCTTCCCTCCAAATATTCAATGAAGTATGTTGTGTCCATGGTCCATGTCTATATTTAGGGTGCATGTGTGTCCCACCATTGCATATATTGTCTTATGAAGGACAGTACCAAACTATGTAGTCAACATTTCTCTCTAACTATCTTAGATACTTCATCGACATCGACTTTAAGTGATTCTTGCTCTTTAAATCTTAAGGGGGGAATTGCAGTTAATCTCGAATCTGTGGGTATCAATCTAGATCGGAAGAGCACA
>CBVK0101884723.1:0-20307 GCA_900067695.1 Picea abies
ACCATAGGCAAGGGCACAGAGAGCATTTTTTTAATATAAATTTTAAAAAAAAAAATCAACTAACACAACTTTTGATTTAGTAATCAATTTCAAATTTTTTTTGGCAATGGTATATGTTTTCAAGGCCACAGTGATAATCAATTCATATTTTTAATGCCAAAAACAAAGTTGGTGCTACCAGTAGCATCATTTTTTAATTCGAAGGTAAATTTTAAGGTTTTCTCATCGTGTCAAAGTCGTGATTTCATACAAGTCGCAATTTTAGACACCCCCTGAAAAAAGGGTGCTACCGGTAGCACCACTTTTTTATTCGGAGGTAAAAATGTGACCTCTAAAAACGAGAACTCTAGAGAGTTCTCGTTAAGTCGATAACTTTGTTTGATCTTGTTCTTCTTCATTGTTGCTTCTAAGTATTCTGACTTCTTGAAACAATTAGACTCTAGATGATCATCTCACCTGAAAAAATTACAGTGTCTCTCAATCTTCTTTCTTTTTTATTTAATCTCTTTATCACCATTGGGGTTGGCTAAGAGTGTTTCAGAACTTTCTCTTGTTTGTTGTCGCGAGAATGTTGCCTCTTTGGATTCTTGGATTTATTTTTATTATATGCCCAAGGTAACCCAATAAAGTCCCCTACTTTGTAATATATTCTCCATGCAGGATTTCCATGAGTAGTAGTTTGAACTGATTTGGACTACCATAGTACAATATGCAAGGAATATGGCCTCAAAATTAGAAACTCTCTCCAAATGGAAAGCTCTCAAAAGAATATGCATTTTCAAAAACAAAGGCATTGAAAATGGAGTCTAGATGTCAAAGTTATGCCCCTTTGAAAAAAATACATAAAAGGAACCAAGGTGTGTGAATTGACTCAAAATGTTCACAGCAAAATGGAGTCCACCATGAATTGACTCAAAATGTTCACAGCCAAACATATATGTGTCCTGGTGTTGACTAAATACATTAAGGACCCTATCAGTTGTGATATATCCTAGGATCCACCAACTCTGAATCTGAAGTGATAACCTTCTTCAGATTGGTAACCATAGGTGTACCCTTGGTCTACAGTCCTACATCCTGAATCTCCTCAAGATCTCAACTGTGTACTTCCCTTGACCAAGGAAGATCTTTCTCGAAACTTGCCAACCTCTAACCCCAAGAAATAATGCATTAAACCAATGTCCATCTCGAACTCTATAGCTAAATCTGCTTTGCACCCTACAATAAACTTCTTTGCACCTGTGAGAAACAAATCATCCACGTACAAAACCAAGATGAGTGGATCATACCCAACAAGTATGAAGTACAAGTTAGTATCTCTCTCTCTTGGTAAATCTCATACTATGCAAGTATCCATCAATCCTGGAATACCATTCCCTTGGTTCCTATTTGAGTCCGTACAAGGCTTTCTTAAGCCTACACACATGAGACTATCTCATGTACCTCAAATCCTTGAGGTTTCTCTATATATACTTCATCCTCAATGATATGGTTGAGGAAAGTTTTTTTCACGTCCATCTAATGTATCCTCCACCTCATAACAGAGGCAATAGAAATAACAGCTTGAATAGAAGCATACTTGGCAATTGGACCAAATGTCTCCTCGTAGTCCACTCCCTCTTTCTTGGAGAACCCTCTCACTACAAACCTCGCCTTGAACTTCTCGTTGCTACCATCTACAACATGCTTGATCTTGTAGAGCCACCTGGAACTCACAACTGACTTCCCCTCCGGTCTCAGTACTATGTCCCAAATATCATTCCTCATAATAGAGTTGTACTCCTCTACCATGGAATCCCGTCATACTTGTTGATCTGTTGCTTCCTCAAAAATGGAAGGCTCAACATCCATGATGCCACTCATAAGTGGCATATAGTTCAGAAACTTTCTTGGAGGCCTGCATTATCTGACCGCACTCCTAGGAGCCTTACTAGCATCCCTCAATGTCTGCAATAGCCACCTGGATCTCCTGATAACACTAGAAGGGGCTAACTCCTCCTCCCCTGTTGAGTTTCCAACTCCTACTCATCCTTCGAATCCTACTGCTCCTCGTCCTCTGTCACTATTGATGACTCTTGAGATCTCCTAGATGTCAAGTTATCCTCAAATCCAACATCTCTCCTCACAATTGTCTTCCTCTACGTTAGAATGAAGATATTATAAGCATTTGAGGTTTCATCGTACCCCACATGTATACCCTTTTGTCATGAAGGCTCTAGCTTCATCCTCTTCTCCACAACACATGGATGTAGACTAGACAACCAAAGATCTTCAAATGTCTTATCTCTAGCTTCACCCATGAGAATGCCTCCTCTAGAGTCTTGTCCCTTAATATCCTGTGAGGACTCATGTTATGCACATATACTATCGTGTTATACACCTCTTCCCAAAGAAACATAGGCAACTCCTAGTCTTGTATCATAGCCCTGGAAAAAATGATGATGGACCAATTCTTTCTCTCTGCAACCCCATTTTGTTGAGGGTCATATGAGACTTTCGGCTCCCTCTTGATCCCTGCCTCCTTGCAAAAATTCTTGAATTCATTGGAGGTGTACTCTCCCCCATTATCAAACCTTAAAACCTTTATCATCTTCCCTATATGGTTCTCCACCTGATATCTAAACTCTTGAAATCGAATGAAAACCTCATCCTTGGTCTTCATAAAGAAGATCCAAGTTTTCTTGCAAAAGTCATCAATGAACATCACATAGTATGATGATCCCTGCACTGATGCTACTGACATCGGCCCACTCACATATGAATGGGTAAGATCCAAGATCCTCTTGGACCTACTCTCGCTGCTTGGAAAAGCAGTCTTGGCATTATTTCCAAGTGCACACCCTCTACACACTCCCTGCTGCTCAATATTGAACTCTAGAAGACATGTAACAATCCCCCTCGGAATCAGCAATGCTCTATAGTGTAGGTGTCCCAACCTCATGTGCCATAGCTCACATAGGTTGTCTCTGTCATGTACCAAATCCTGAACAGGCTTTCCCTACAACCTGTATAAAGTGCCCTCTCTAACCCAAACGACCATTGGTGTGTCTAGGATACCTTTCTCTAAATGTATGAGTACTTGCCCTCTCTGAAAAGTAATGGAAAAAATCCTCTCCTCCATAGCTGAGACAGAGAGAATTCTTCTTTGGTCCTGGTATGTAAAGCACATCACAGACATCCAACGAACCTCTTGAATCAAAATGGAATGTAATTGTTCCCTCTCCCTTCACTACATACTTGGCATAATCCCCAAGATCCACATGAACATCTGACTCCCTCTTCATCAAACTACTAAATAGCTCCCATGTTTTTGTCATATGACGAGATGCACCACTGTCCAAGAACCAAGAACTCCGAGTAGGTGTGCTGGTAGAAAGGCAAGAAACTAATGAGAAATCATTCTCAAACTTCGTTGCAAACTCATGTAGTTGTGTCACTGCTAATGTTTCTATCAGTATCTTTCCTTTACCCTTCATCTTATCTAGACACTAAGATGCAAAATTTTCATTCTTATGACACAAGAAGCACTTGATTTTACTCAAGTCCTTCTTCTTCTCTGGCTGCGATGATCCTCCATCACTGTAACTCTTCTTGTGAAAACTATTTCATTTTCCCTTTATTGTCTTACTAACAAAAGTCAAGTTCTCACCACTACTTTCCTCCTTATTGCTCTTGAACTCCTCCTGAGTCTCTTCTTGGTTGCAATCATTTGAGAGTCTCTACCAATTTGGCATATGTTCATGGGCGCAGACTCCCTTGAAAAATGGTTCCTAAGAATTGGGAAGACTATTCAATGCCACATTCATGAGCTCTATGTCATTCGTTTTCCCCCCTATGAGTGCAAGTTGATCACATACATGAGTGATCCTCATGAAATATTTGGTAACATTGTCAGATCTAGACATCTACTTTGATCTGAGTTTATTTCTTAAGACCATCTTCATATTCATGTTAGTGTTATGGAATAAACCTATCAAGGCATCAAACATCTATTTGGTTCTCTTTCTTGGATTGGTGAGGAATTAGATGATCCTTCACTGAATCTAAGATAAAACTCTCAGCTTTGATTTCCTTCTTCTCGTGACATACCAAAGTTGTCGAATATGTCGATGGAGTAACTACTTTGTCCACTAACTCCCAAAGGTCATACTCCTTCAACACCAAAGTCGCTCTCTCTCTTGCTTCCCAAGACAGAAAGTTGGATGCTCCATCCAATCTATCTTCAACTCTTAGAGGTGTTGATGCCATTCCTTAGACCTAACAAACTGCCATGGAAATAACCTGTTGTCGAAACTGCCCCTGTACGAACTTGTATGTATCTATCACCACTTAAACCAATGTATGTACGGGACTTCCCTAATTGAGACCCACATATGTACGTGCATGTGCTTATTGCAACCCATGTAATTGTAATTGTCTCCAAAGAAACTCACGTATGTATGTGTCTGTTCCTTCTGCAACCTATGTACAACTTCGTAAAACTACAAAACCCTAGTTCTACATCAGTGTGATTGTTTCCCTGAAATTCATCCTTCAATTTCCACCTGTTGGTTATGGATCTGCTGAGATCTCATGCAGATCGAATAGATCTGCTATCAACTGCTATGGATCTGAGATATGGCATCATTTCAGAGCATCCACTCTGATACCATGTTGAAATCCTTATTATGGCACCTAGGTATCTCGTTATTTAGTGATTTACTTACTATAAATCAGATTAGCAACTCACAAAACAAAAATACTCTGGTGGAAAATTCAACTCTAAAGAGAGCAAGAACAATACTTGAAACCAAATCATGCACACATAAACACCAATATTTTTGGGTAGATACCCCTGGGAAAACCAGTACTAAGATATTTTTATTATGATAAAATTAGGGATTCTGTAACAGGGATAGTGACCCACTGAAATAAATACAATTACAAACAAACCTGGTAAAGTATGCTCTGTTGTATGGCTCGGATCTAGCACACTTTTTTAGGTGTATGCACCTTTCCTTAAGCAAACCCTCATATATGTGCATGTCTCCACTGAAACCTGCATACACAACCTCAAGGATTGTACAACAAACTTCGTACGACTCGACCTTTTCATGTGGCTTTTCTCTGTTGAAACCCACTTGCGACTCGCTCTATTCTCCCTTCTCCTTGACCTGATCTCTAGATGGAAGTCCTTCTTCACCTTTCCAAGATCTCCTTGAGTCGCAATCCTTCGTGATCCAACCCTATGAGCAAAAGTCATTTTCTCTCAAGAATATCAAGTGTCTTCTCCTTCACCCTTGCCTTGTTTTTATAATCTTGAGTTATGACCTAACCCTAATCTCCAAAGTGAATGATGGTTGAGATTACATCTCACCTCAGTTGAGATCAATGGCTAAGATTAAATGTTAATTACTTCTAGCATTTCCTTAAATAACTCAACTAATTAATAAAAGTGCCTTACTTTAATAATTCATTTAATTAAAGTAAAGTCTCAAGGTAGAAGGCTTTGGACGACTTCCACACGTCTAGACACTTATACCTGTGCGAAAATACCTATCTAATGCTACCAAACATTAACAACAACAAAAAAGGACGTGGTTGAAACTTCAAACAATCCCACAATACAAGGACTCTACCGAGAATAGAGGGGCTCCTCTAGCACTAAAAGGGTGAGCATTAGAGAACACCAACATGTCCATAATGGAGCTACATTGTCCCATAGCCTGTAAATGAGAACTCAACATTCCTTGTTGGGAGTGTGACCTGGCGCACCAAATAATATCGATCAATTCAAAGGAATTTGGTGGAAGGACAAATACACCCAAAGGAAGCAACATAAGGGAAAACACAAAAGATGGAACACTTGCTTCCGTAGATAGAGCGCAAGTCATCTTATCACCATGTTCCTTGTAATTCAAACTCAATTTCAATCTCCAAGGCCTAATGTGTGTGTGTGTGTGTGTGTGTGTGCAAAGAGAGAGAGAGAGAGGAAATAACAAATTGTGCTAGGAACTACACAACACTGAGAGTATGAAGAAATTAAGGAAAGGCCGTATCCACATTATACAAAACCATCTCCTGTGTGTGCGTAGAGAGAGAGAGAGAGAGAAAGAGAGAGAAAACAAAAAGTGTAGGTACTACACAACACTGAGAGTATGAAGAGATTGAGAAAAGGCCCTATTCACATTGTGCAAAATCATCTCGAGGCTTGTAAACATATCATGTTTTTCAATAAAAAAGTAAGCATACACAACAATCTCTAATTTGAGAGTCTGTGAATCCAACATGTATCTCCTTTATCAAAAATAATAAAGCACCAAACAAAACATTTATCGTTGGAGTTTTCCCACAATAGCTTTCCTCATCCAATGTAAATCTATGTGCTTTATTGTGTGTGAGATTGTTCTTCTGGCAATTACTTACAATGTGAATACACAATCATTGTTGATTTCATAGTAGGAATAAACCTAGAAAGTTTAACTTATCCACACATAAATTAATTGAGCTTATGTTGGTGAATCGAATTGATGATACGTTAATCAATTACAAACCATCCCTAGCAAAAGTCAATGGCATAAATAACTTTCAATGTTTCATAGTTCATGGTTTGTTGGTTCAATCAAGCAACATACTTAGGGTTTTGATATATTCGTTCAACGTTGAACCTTTTGATGTTGAACATGAAGATGTGTTGATGAAGTGGTTTGTCATGTCCTTGCAACATGATGTTAAGAAATGGTATACACAATTCCCTCCGGGGAGTATTGATACATTATGGGCTTTCCATGCAAACTTCATTTTTTATTGGAAGGTCCTTCGACTGGTGGAGGATTGTGGATGATTGTTATGAATCTATTATATCTTTCGAATCTTCAAAAATATCATCAGAGTGAATATGATAAAAATGTTGATTATGGTATGCCTTCTCCTTTTATGTTTGTTGAAAGTGAATCCACTAAAGATGATCAAGGTGTTCTCAAGTTTCCAAAAATTAGTGAAGATGGGCCTTTGAAAAATGGCACAATTTAGACCTCGAAACGCTCATTTTTCTCAACGATGGCTCTGATTTTGAAATATTAGTGGTTGAAAAAAGGCCAAAGTTAGATCAATTGTTGACCCTTCGTAGAGGGGATTTCAAATTTGACGAAGAGATTTATGAACACCATGCTTTTGATAATATGTCTTCCTTTCACTGTACATTTGAATGGTTGATGTTGGATTACCTATACGATGAAGGAATGCTTACGATTGAAGAGCAAGATTTTTCTCACGCCAATGAAGGAATGCTTACAATTGAAGAGCAAGATTTTTCTCACGCCAAGGAGGTGATAGCAACTGTGGTTATTTCAAACGAAAAAGAGATCCGTTGATATGGTAATGGTTTCTCAATCTGAATTTTTTCAAGTGTCTATTTTTCAGTCTAATCATTGTGCAGATTCAGAATGCTATGGTGACCTTGTTGAGCAATACATGAAGGACCTATTTCATAAGACAACACAAGAACCTTGAACCTTATTCCATCTGCTTGGTCAGCTCATTCATGGATTTGAGGTGATAGCAACTGTGGTTATTTCAAACCAAAAAGAGATCCGTTGATATGGTAATGGTTTCTCAATCTGAATTTTTTGAAGTGTCTATTTTTCAGTCTAATCATTGCGCAGATTTAGAATGCTATGGTGACCTTGTTGAGCAATACATGGACCTATTTCATAAGACAACACAAAAACCTTGAACCTTATTCCATCTTCTTGGTCAGCTGATTCATGGTTTTGTTGAGGCATAAATACCTTTTGAAGTTTCCTGGTTTTGTTGGTTCAATAAAACAACATCTTCAAAGTTTTGATATATTCTTTAATCATTTTGATATTGAACATGAAGATGTATTGATGAAGTTATTTGTGATGTCCTTGCAGCAAGACACTAAGATACAATATACAGAATTACCTGCAGGTAATATTGATTCAATATGGACTTTCCATGCAAAATTCTAAGATTATTGGAAGGTGCTTTCTATTGATGCATGATTGTTCTGAAAATACTTCTCAATCCATTGTATCCTCTCCAATTCTTAATAAGATTCTTCATTGCGTAATGAAATTTAAAATGTTGATTATGGTATGGATCCTCCTCCATTTATTGAAAGTGAATCAACTGAATATGTTTGAGAAATTCATTCCTAAAATTAATATTATTGAAGATAAGCCTTTTTTGATTGATCGTATATATAAAGAAGCATATAGTTTAGAGCACGAAATATTGCCTTTCCTCACCATGGCTATGATTTTGAAATATCGGCAGTTGAAGAAGACCCAAATGTAGAACATCAATGGTTGACACTACGTAGTATGGATTTCAGATTTGACAGAGAGGTTTATGAACCCCGTGTTTTTTATGACATGTCTTTCCTTGATGATCCATCTGATGACATGGATGATGATGTTTAAGTACCTATAAAATGTGGAGTGCCTACAATGGAAGAACATTAGTTTTCTCAGTGAGGAGGTCAAAGCATCTGCGATTATTTCCAAATAGGATTAAAAATCTGTTGATGTGGTAATGGTTTTTCATTCTAATTTTATTTTAGCGTCTTTCTGAATCTAATCGTTGTGTAGATTCAAGAAGCTATGTTGACCTAGTTGAGCAATACAAAATGGATCTATTTCAGAGCACAACACATAAGAGCCTTGGACTTTCTTCCTTGTCCCTGGATAGTAATCAATCATGTTATGAGTTATGGAGAGTAGCATGTTTAGTTTAGTTGCCTTCTTTAGTTGTTGAACACATGAAGCTATTGCATATAATAGATTGAATGCATCACTGGTTACACGTGAGTTTTGATTGAGTGGCCTCATAAAATAACCTGGTTGCATGGTTCGCTTCAAGGTACAAGTATGTTGATTGGTCATAATCAAGCCTGCAAGTATTAAAAAAATGAAAATCAAAGCAATAAAGGTACTTTGTACCATTAAGTGGAAATTTGGATTATACTTGTCCTAAAGCATTTTTTTAGCAGAAATCTGATCTACTATAAAGATTACAGCAAACAATTGTTTGCAGATTTGATGGGTTTTTGCAGGGAGAAGTTAAATATTTCCACTTTGTATCACCAGGGATGCCCCCCTAAGGGTAACAAGCACTAACCCAAAGTGAGAGGCCCTTTGTAAGGTGCCGATGGCACTTTCCCCAAGTGCATTTGATCCCCTTGAGAGAAATTCCCCAAGGACAATTTCAGATGATAACACATACCTTTCGATTCTCAAATTCTTCTCTGAGACATTTCCTTGGCAGAATTTTCGATATACTTCCTATTTGATTTCCCTCCTTGTGAATACTTCATATAGAAGCCCCCCATCATCAACATTTGCAATGTCTCTCGTTCCAGTGTATCTTGATAAGGAGTGTAGTGTTCACTCTAAACACAGACACAAAAAGCTTCCATGCAGTAAAACATAAAATTCAAGACAATATGCCTGACGACCAAAGCCTCCACTCTAATATTCTTCTACATCATAGAACGACAATCTTACATAACACTGAATTACATCACCTTTTCAAAGGTAAGGAACTCGAACTAAATGGACAATTTAAGTGGAGTTGAAAGAAGTGTACAAAAACATATCAACATTACCAGTAAAAAGATGAGTATTCACTAACATGTGTAGCGGTAGAACCAGCATCCACTCCCATTGCATAATGCTGTTCTAATTGAATATGGAGAAATCATGACAGGCACGACGTAACTATAATGCCTACCTGTCTACATGTCAACATTCTACAAAACTTAAGTTTAGGATGTTGCCAACAAAGTAACACAGACAACCGCTCATTCAACTAGTATTGCATATTTTAATTTATTTGTATAAATATAAAGGCCCTAGGATTTTACAAAAATTCCGAGTGAAGGAATTGGAACGAGAACAACAATGGGCCTACAACCTTATATCTCCTATATCTGGACCCGATAATTCCACAACTAGAGACCTCCATGCACAAGACGGACTTTGAACATAAGACAAATAACACTATCACTGTAGGGCCCTCCACAATGCTTTCAATTTAAGCACCTTCAATACATTGCACTATGATCTCTTGGTAAGAGCAACATTTGGTCGACAACTTTCCATCTCCTACCTGTGGATCCCGTGATTCAACAACTAGAAGCTCCAATTCCCAAGATATCCTTTACAGATGGGACTGGTGGGACCTCTTGCACTACAACAGTAAGGTCCTCCAATGCTTTCAATTTTCACGTATTCGATACACTGAACTCTGACCTGTTAGGAGCCATACCATAAATGCATTCTCAGAAATGTTTGAGATCAAGGGTAGGTAGGGTGTGTATTTTTGATATAGCAAGTGTTTTCCCTGCTTGCAAAATCTTGTGTAATGTGGTTACATTTCCCATATTATGAATGGTCCATGTAGTTAAGGCTCTTCAAGGGTACAAAGCACCTAAAAAATATATCACCCTCAGGAATGGGACCAACTCACAAATAATTCTTTGTAGATAAGGATATCAAGTCACAAAGCCATGTTAAGTTGCCTACAATTCACAAATAATGCTGTTTAGATTAAAATATCAAGCCACAAAGCCATGTTAAGTTCCCTACAATTACAAACGATGTAAAGGGCTAGAGCTTGAGAGCAGTGATTATTTATAATATGTAGAAGATAGGAATGCAAACTTTAGTACTGCTGTCATTGTCATTGATGTGATGCCTAGTCTAGTTTTAAATGTTTTGAAACTTTTTGTCCCAACTATAATTTGTAAAGTAATGTTTCGGCCAATATGACAAACTAACACTATAAGATATTATATTATATCTTCATGACTTGACTGAATCTCATCATTTGATGGAATTCGTTATTTGATCAATGATATGTGTTAGTGTGTGCACGTCCCCACACAATGACACCCAGAGTTGGAAAAAAGGGCATCCCATGTACCAGCAACTGCACCTGCCCCCAGCACACACAAAACTTGGTAACTCAAGCTGAGAAATAAATGAAGCACAGATCCAAATTGTGTTGCATCTTTCTCTAGGAAAAATGCTATATATAACATCTATGGTCAAATTTAATAAGTTGATCTAAACAATAAATTCAGCCAAAATTTAATCCAAAATGGGATTAGACCTGAAGACAATCTTTAACAGTAAATAGCCTAAAGCAATAAAATAGATTATAATTTATCACAGGGTAGTTACAGCAAAGAGATGCAACACTTATAGGTTGAATCAAAGCTCAGGCTGATCCTGGACTAAAAAGGTTCAGACAGTTTTTCCAATCCCCCACAAACCTTGTTTACTTGATTACCATCTTCATCCTTGACTGGTATTCATCTACATCTTTGTTCTTTATTAACAATCTGTATTTAGAAAAACAAAATATAATTCTATAGCCTTGAGCTCAGAGCATCTTTCTTTCACAAATAAAAGCTTGTAGAAACAAGAATTAGAAAATAAATTTTACACTACAATTCTTTAGCCACTCTCAAACAATTGAGCTTGACTCAATACATACAAAAACGAGAATAATGTGGATTCCCCTTGAACATATCTCATCCCGGATATTGTACATGGATTAAACTGGATACATATTTGTGTGAAGGGACAGGAAAGGCAATTTTATCAAACACAATTTACTTTCAATGATGGCACTCTGCACGTGAATAATTGGGTACCATCAAAAATGAGGTATGACAAAGTCAGATATATACACATTATAGGCCTGTATATGCATCTGACACTTTGACTTGTTCATTGTGCAAACTTGGTTCTCTGGTTTTATATTCAGAAAGTAAATCAAGAAACTCATTAAGCAGCCGTTGAACCTTCCTGTTTGATGCCAATGCCGGAAGAACGTCATCTCTAAGAAGATCGTGCTTTTTCATTCCCTGCAGTGCAGAATAAATCTAAATACCGAGTACGAACTTAATCTGAATGACCCAAAAATACAACAGCAAAAATTGGAATGAAAACTAACAAAACACCAGAAGGAAGGTGAATAAAAAGCATGGCTCACAAGAATGTGTGGATCCCATGATGTTGCAATGGAATCTGATGGCACAGATGTTATCATTCCAGCTGGTGGCCCAAGCAATCCCTCACAGACTTCTCGTAGGCGGAGCTCATCTGCTTCCCTGAGAACAGTTTAGATAGAAGCGCTCTTCCGATCTCACGGTATTCATCTACATCTTTGTTCTTTATTAACAATCTGTATTTAGAAAAACAAAATATAATTCTATAGCCTTGAGCTCAGAGCATCTTTCTTTCACAAATAAAAGCTTGTAGAAACAAGAATTAGAAAATAAATTTTACACTACAATTCTTTAGCCACTCTCAAACAATTGAGCTTGACTCAATACATACAAAAACGAGAATAATGTGGATTCCCCTTGAACATATCTCATCCCGGATATTGTACATGGATTAAACTGGATACATATTTGTGTGAAGGGACAGGAAAGGCAATTTTATCAAACACAATTTACTTTCAATGATGGCACTCTGCACGTGAATAATTGGGTACCATCAAAAATGAGGTATGACAAAGTCAGATATATACACATTATAGGCCTGTATATGCATCTGACACTTTGACTTGTTCATTGTGCAAACTTGGTTCTCTGGTTTTATATTCAGAAAGTAAATCAAGAAACTCATTAAGCAGCCGTTGAACCTTCCTGTTTGATGCCAATGCCGGAAGAACGTCATCTCTAAGAAGATCGTGCTTTTTCATTCCCTGCAGTGCAGAATAAATCTAAATACCGAGTACGAACTTAATCTGAATGACCCAAAAATACAACAGCAAAAATTGGAATGAAAACTAACAAAACACCAGAAGGAAGGTGAATAAAAAGCATGGCTCACAAGAATGTGTGGATCCCATGATGTTGCAATGGAATCTGATGGCACAGATGTTATCATTCCAGCTGGTGGCCCAAGCAATCCCTCACAGACTTCTCGTAGGCGGAGCTCATCTGCTTCCCTGAGAACAGTTTAGATAGAAGAAAACACATTTTAATAAATAGTATTTAAAGCATTCAATTGATTTTCTCCACCACTGATTCTTTAAAATCTTCCTGCCATAAAGGAAGAATGAACTTTTCTATATTGAAAACAAATTTCTCAATATTATGTTCAACCCAAACAAAAGCTCTGCCTAGATGTCCCTCTATAAAATCCTTTCCCACATTCGCATGCTATGGAAAGTGCACATTCACCACCCATCCAAATAAAATTTTATCCCTTTACAACTGGTCTGTCCTGCTGATTCTAATCTCTTAACAGTGAAATAATGATGAAGAGATCCAAATAGATTTATTGTTAATGAACTGAAAATTCGAGTAATAATATTTTGGTCAGTGATAGCACTCTGTGTGAGAAAGAAGATCAGAAGGGCTATCAATTTTAGCAACACTCTCTGCCTGCCATCAAGCATAAATAAATAACAAACCAAATATATTTCAAAGCATAATTTTTTCGAAGGATTCTGCCTTCCAATCAACAATATTATAAACAAGGGGTGAAGATACAAGGAACCAATTGCCTATAATGTGCATCTTCTTCCATGGAAATGGATAGAGAACAACTTGGATAATGGATAAAAAAGGGCTCAGGATTATTACACCAAGTCATGCATTTTAGAAAAAGAATTATAATCAGGATAAATCTACGCGTAGAAAATAACATATTTGTGGCATAAGTAGCAACCTTGCAAGACACCGAGTATAAGACAAAAGGCATTGCCGGTATTCAATAGGAGACTTCAGCGCCATAGCCGATGCTATCTGGGCTTCTAAATGAGCACGAGTCTGCATTTTGTCCTCACTCGAGGTGCTATCACACAACAAAAATAATGTCAAGACAGACCACACAAAAAAATGGAAATATGCTGATAACACCATGTTAAAAAAAACTACTCTGTGTTGAATAAATAATGTGTAACATTATTTGAAATTACACCGACCTGCTCCAAGAGATGTTTCTCATGGCAAACTTTCCAGCATCAGCTTGCAAAGCTGCAAGTTCACCATCTTGAAGTGAACTTACAGGCCAAGAACTTGTGAAATTTGATGCAGGGAAGCAATCATCTGCTACCCTCAGCCAACACTTCATACCCATGTGGAAAAGAAATGCATGGCAAGTGGCAAGAACCACAAGTGGAGCTCCAGATCTTGAAAACTTTGCAGATGTGACTTTTATTACCCCTGTTAAATAAAGAAATAGTATGAATACACCAAAAAGTGCAATAAATACCACCCATCCAGTATCTCCAAAATAGTAGTTGAATGGCTTGAAAACTCCATCTAATACCATTTTTAGTATAAAACCAAAACGAATATTGCAGTTCAATCCCCAATCAAATTTGTCAGTAAAATCTACCTGAGCCCTTAAAAGAACCTGTGGCTGAAGTAACAAGAGGAGCAAGAGAGTCATGCAGAAGGCATTTCCAACGAAATAGGTCCCAGAGATATATTGATCCCCTCTGTGTGACAAGTAGTAGTTTCCAGCTGTCATCACAATCTATGAATGTCGGTGCCGAGCCCACCATCATTGTTGGCAAGGCTCTCCTCCCACATTTCGTGTAAACCTTCACAGATAAAGTGAGCAAAAATTACTACTGAGCTTAAAAAAATTGTTCAACACAAAGTTCTCAATATAAGTCTTCCAGCTGTCAGCTACTAAAGAAGTCTGCAGAGTTCTAGGATGCTGGATTTTTGCATGCAATTCAACTTCTAGATTACAAAAGTTAGATCCTTGTTTCACAATCAAATAAGATTTTTCAAATACCTGTAAGCTACCATCTTCACATCCAACTGCCCAAAAATTGGAATTGCCTGCCAAGACTGTTACTTTTCCAGCCAATTTATCACGCCACAGTATAACAGCTTCCTTTGTGCAAATTACTTCTGTTTCCTTGCTCTCGGCAGTATTTGTTGTTTCAATAGTATTATTTATAGAAGGCCTAGCTTCCAAACATGTCGGTGTATTTTCTGATTCCCTATCTGTATCATACACAATTATAGATAAAATGCCTTTAGGATTTTGGCTATTCAACACAGTAACGAGCTCTGCATTTGTAAGATTCCCTCTGGCATCACGATCTGCAGAACTTTGGCCCATCTCAATTGTGAGCCCCTCAGCAATACTAGCCCTTGCAGTCACCCCAACAGGATCTTCTGTTGCACAATGACAACGCTTATTGGGGTAGTTCTTGGCTCCATCAGGGAGAGGTCGTTTCTGCCCAACTTCCACAGTTGTACCATCCCTTGATGCTACTCCTTGATCATCCTTTCTTTGACCAGAGTTTGGAGAAATTAATTCCAACATGGCCCCATGTGTTCCATTAGGGATGTCTTGCTGCACAGGAACTCCAACTGCTTCTGGAATAATCCTCTTACGACCATCTGGTCTCCTGTACTCTCTTTGTTTCACGGGACTGGTGGCCTTCAGAGAGGCAGTTTTATTTACACCACCCAAAATTGAACCACTGGTCTTTTTGCCAACTTCTAAGACCTGAATATCAGAACTCTTTGTAGGTAACTGTCCCCCAATTGAGTTCCCAGAATTTGTATATGGCTTCCCAGACAAATTACCACGCTGGGAACCTGTAATGGCCTTTTTGCTACCAGATTGCTTTGCTGCTACTGCTTCAAGAAACAACTGGGCAGGACTTTCGGCCAAATTTTTTTGACGACCTCTCACATCCCCATATCGACTCCTTTTAAATTCATCTAACTCGGTATCTGAAATCTTGTCGCCCAATTCTTTGTTCTCAAAATGGAAAGTAGCCACAGTTCCATCCAAAGAACAGCAGAAAAGCGAATATCCATCTGGGCTCCTGTTTCATAAAAAGGAGCACCTTAGAATACATAATAAAATATCGAAGCCCTCAATTTTATCTTGTTAGCAAAGATACAAAAAAGATTGTAACTCGATAAGAAAATTTCTCACCAGGAGAGATCAACAACACTCTGAGAAAAAAAATGTTTCCCAACAAAAATAGGGCGCGGACTGGCTGTGGTCCAAACGGTGATGCTACAGTCCTGGCTTCCCATTGCTATTACATTATATGGTGACAAATCCTTTGAAACCAACTTCACCGCACCATTAGCACGTCCACTGGTGTCAACTTGTTCATGGTCTACTAACTCTGACCCATTGAGCTGGTGTTTGCGAAACATAAAATTGTTGAACTTCACAGCAACAACAGGAGCATTATGGCCCAAAAAATCAAAAGTGGCAGACCAATCTCCTCTTTCTAACACTGGTGCAGAATGGCTTGGCTTTTGGAATCCATGTGTTGTTGTAATAAAATGCCCACAGGGTGACCATCCAAGGCGCCTAAAGAATGTCGAACCTACCTGCAGCATTAACAAACAATAGAATCAGGGCCACAACAACAATTATCATTTTGACATGCAGTCTTACTAAAAAAACTTATTCAAGGCCTTACTGATTTCCCCCAGTGGCCTTCAGTTCTGTGTTCTAGACTCCAGTCACTTGTACGCCAAATAATGACACTTTTGTCATCTGATTGGCTTGCAAGAAAAGAACCAATTGGATCCCATGAAATTCCTTTAACAAGGCTAGTGTGACCTCTCAAAACCGCAATAGAAGATGCATCACTCATATTCCAAAGTTGGACTGTATTATCCAAACTACAACTGGCTAAAATTGAATCGTCTGGAGACCAGTTGAGATCCACCTACTTCAATTAGTACAGACATTTAAACCATCTCGGTTAGTAATGCAGTCAATATCACATCCAAAAGAAGGCTGACTCAACAAGTTTGCATTGTAAAACCATACTGAAATATTTTGAAATATTTAAGGCAGTCAAAATATGTCAACATAAAATTACCACATCTGCAGTATGACCTCGCAAAGTCATCACAACTTTCCAATTCTCAACATCTGGAGGTTCTCCACTGCCAAACTCTGTAGTTCCAGACCCAGGTTTTTTCTCATGGATAAGAATCACTTTATCATCAGAACCTGAAGCTACGTAGCGACCATGTTTAGCCCACCTGACACAATTAACAGAACCAAAATGGTCGCGAATAGTGGCCAGCAGAGTATGAGCTGTTTGATCAGCATCCACTTCTTTCCCTACTGGTTTTGTATTCCATATTCGAACCTTCATAGATAAGAATCAAGACATATTAGTTTTGTCACAAAAAGAGTTCCCCTTTAATAAGATATTTCTGACAGCAAAAACTAGGGCCTCGTATGTTGAGAAGCCTATGTTAAATTATGACAGGTTGTAAATATCCAACATTTTTGTGAGCAACTATGATAAAAATCAATCAAATCGCTGCACCTTTACTATCAAGAAAGATTTCAGAGGGGTCATCCTGGCCAAAGACATTGCTCAAGAAGTTTGTTTCCAACTGTACCAAGATTTCAGAAACAGTAAGATTGTGGAAGTAGGTAGGACAGCCATGCCAAAATGTTTCAATATTGTATCTAGTATTCCGCAAAAAGTGTCAGCTAGATCTCATAAATATAATCTCGCTCTTGGAAATCTGTTCCAAGGCATTGAATACATGGTCTAAAGGTAACTGCATAATTATGATGCTTGTTCTTGCATGTTCTATCTCATTCCTTGGAATTTCATAGAACCAAAATGCTTAAAATTTACAAAGAACGAAAAAAGAGCAACTGAATCAATGACACACCATGGCCAAATATAATATACAGGAGGTTGTCAGGTGCAATACAAAGCTTTCAAATCAATAGTTGTTTGAACTGAAGGCGTACAGACCAAAAATGCTTTGACATGGACTCTATTAAACTCATGTAAGAGTCTGACAGCACCTGAGACATTAGCCTTACAAGAATGAAGCTCACTTAAACCATTCATAAGATGTCCACAAAGAAAGAGGACAAGTATGACGTCTTTACCTGCAAGTTGCATACTGCCATTGGAATGGTTTTCTTTATTTTCATAAAATGAACTGACATGCTTAAGATATACAGAGAAGAAATCAGCTACTATTAGCATTTTTCATTCACTAAAAAAGGAAACCATCCCATTCCTGCAAGATAAATTCTATTGAAATAGTTTATAGAATGCCGCATACTGCCATTGGAATGGTTTTCTTTATTTTCATAAAATGAACTGACATGCTTAAGATATACAGAGAAGAAATCAGCTATTATTAGCATTTTTCATTCACTAAAAGGAAACCATCCAATTCCTGCAAGATAAATTCTATTGAAATAGTTTATAGAATGTCCAGTATACTGCAAAACGTTTCCTCCAAGGACCCAACAACCTAACCAATGCCCTTCACGGAGGGATTGAATTCTTCTAAAACAGCTTAGTAAACCACAACTGGATATATCCAAGGTCAATAAAATTGTTAAATTCTTACTAAATTTATCGCAGCAGGCCAAACAGTAAGGACAGGATACCATTTTCATGAAAATAAATATTATGAAACCCTGGCCTGCGTCAGCTAACATATCCTCAGCTTATTTAAGGCAAATTTATTCACAGAAGATACAAAATTTATGCACAGCCAATAAGATCATGCAGAACAACTAAATTCAGAGTGTAAATACACCTTTCATAATTTCATTAATTGCAAGCAGAAGTACAATACTATATGCATTTACAACAAGACACAAAATACATCAGTTAAAATGTTCATCCTCCATTCAGACTTTTTCTGCTTCTTCTTTTGTTATGTAAACAAATCTAGCAATATGTCCACCTTCCAATCCTTTCAGTGACCTGCAACCCATCTGCAGTCCTTCAGGATCTGCAACCTAACTTTTCAATATAGCTTGAGGACCTGCAACCAAGGGTTGTGGTGCACCTTACCAAAACCCATTGGCCCAAAAACCTGACCCAGCAAAGATTTCACAAGCCAACAACCTAAACTCGGGGCCAAATTCACCAGACTCAACTTGGCACAAGGTTCAGTTTGACCAAACAGTCAAACTTGACTCGGGACAAGACAAAATCCTGGCAGTCAGCCAAATATAGATTTTCAAGAAAATTATTTTTTGTATTGGATTTAGCTTATTAGATATAAGAGATCAGACCGGCCATAATGCAAAAACACTGAAGGTAATGCAAAAATAACATATCCAAGTATATCATACAATTACAATTTGCGATCAATTATCTTCTGATTCATCAAGATTCATAATTGTCATGGACATTGCATGATATTCTGATTCATGAACTAAAACAAAAATAGGTTCTCAAATTGTCCAATGTCAAAACTCAAGACTCGAAGTCAAGTCTGAAATCATATGACAAATATGAAAATGCTGCATAACTATAACAGCCTAGGACCTAAACTCTCAGAAAATCTCACATAAACTTCAAGCAAAAGTTTAAAATCCTTCTCAGAAACGCCAAGGAAAATGTGCAAGAATGAGCTTGAAATGCAGAAAAAACAAATTTTAAAACTTCCCAGGCATGGTGGATTTTTCAAGGCTCAGCGAGGTATTCATGGATCAGCAAGATCCACCAAATCAAACTGGGTCAAACTGCGTTTAGGCTGCCTGGGTCAGGTCCAGGCTGAACAGACATGCATTTTAGGGGTCCGGCTGGGTAGAACTAGCAGTTCCAGGTCTACTCAGCTGAGTCCAGTAACTATGCTAGTGATGTTTCCAATTATGATATTGTCGATAGACTACTTGTAGAGAAATAGCCCACGATTTTTGGACCCTGTTAAATTTATATGCAGCAGCGAGAGCCATTCTCCTGGAGGATGGCCAAGACCCTAGATATGTCTAGGGCCCCTGGACTGGGTCCAGGGTACCCATGCCTGGGGCATAGGGTTCCTTGGTCTAGGACCAAGCATATTTGAAGCCCCTAGATATATCTAGGGCCCCTGGACTGGGTCCATGGTACCCATGCCTGGGGCATTGGGTTTCTTGGTCTGGGACCAAGTATTTGAAGCCCCTAGATATATCTAGGGCCCCTGGACTGGGTCCAGGGTACCCATGCCTGGGGCATTGGGTTTCTTGGTCTGGGACCAAGTATTTGAAGTCCCTAGATATATCTAGGGCCCCTGGACTGGGTCCAGGGTACCCATGCCTGGGGCATTGGGTTTCTTGGTCTAGGACCAAGATGTTAAAGACCCTATACATGTCTAGGGCCCCTGGACTGGGTCCAGAGTGCCCATGCCTGGGGCATGGGTTGGTCCTTGGTCTCTGACCTTGGTGTATAAGACTTCAGGAAAAGACCTGGGGCTACTTGATTCTAAATCAAGTACTTGATGGTACATGATCTTCCCTGAGGAAGGACATAACCACAAGAGGGACAAGTCCCATAGGCAGTGATGATAAAGTAATA
>CBVK0101884724.1:0-10018 GCA_900067695.1 Picea abies
CCTTGCCCTAACTACTATTTAAAGAACCCCCCCCCCCCTACACCTATCATTCAATTATTCTACTTGTGATAGCGTGGAGTTGCTTTAAGTCTGCGGCCTCATTCTTGGTATCTTACTGTTGAGACCTGAAGTGTGGTGCGGCCTCTTTGGAGTATCTTCTTTGCTGTTCATGCCTGCCGTGACCTTCCTCCTGGCTGGTGTGCCTCCTTTGCAGCCTGCCGTGACCTTCCTCCTGGCTGGGGTGCCTCCTTTGCAGCCTGCCGTGACCTTCCTCCTGGCTGGGGTGCCGTGTCCTTGCTGGGGGGGTGCCGCGTCCTATTCTGCTGTGGGATTGCTTGCTGGGAGGTGCCGCGCTGTAGACTTCATTGTTGCATCTTCTTAAGGGTATGACCCTTCCTCAGATCTGTTGTTCCTTGTCTTTGTTGAACTGGATCTTCTATGTGTGAGCTGTGTGTTGGTGACTCTATTCTAGTCTGTTGTATTGCCCTCATGCAAGGGTATTTCTGAAGGGTTACTATTTGGAAAAGCTCCTACACTGTCCACTGTTGATCAAGGGTTTACTTACAGTCCTGTGAGTATAGATCTGAGGGTTTCTTGGGTAAAGTTTTGGCTGGGAAGGGTTTGGGTCTTTTTGTTTTTATTCCAGTGATCCTTGAGCTTGGTGGCTTGAAAGTTCCTTCAACCTTTGGCATAAAAGGATCTTTTATTGATCCATGAACTGAACCTTTGTCTGAGCATAACTACAAGGACCTACACCTATTGTGGTTTTGTGCTATCTTCAGAGGTAAGGCAGGTACCAGGTATGCTTCTTACTTGTTTCTCCTAGTTTCAGATCTGAGTTTACTATAGAATTGTTTTATTGAATAAGCATTGTATAGATCTATAATATATGCTCCTTGTTTACTGTTTGAGCATAGTTCCAGAACTAAGTTATATATCTGCTGTTAGCCTGTTATAGATCTGCTGTTATAGATCTGCTGTTACATTAAGAGAGTTTTTCATTACTGTTTAAGATCTGAGATTCATTGTACATGATCTGAGTTTTCTGCTTCTACAGTTACTGTCTAGATCTATCTTTCTATATGCTGTTATCTCTGTTTATGCTCCAGATCTAAGTTGGTTTAGCATTGAAATTAAAAAGTGACTACTGTCTAGTATTTTACCCTAAAATCTAACAGACCCCATGTGCAGTAACCCATTGTATGACCTTCATTCTAGAAGCCATATGGAAAAAAGCATGGGTAACATATGTTGTGGACAAGATCAAATCAATAACCAAATTTACAAAGAACAAGAAGCTAGTCCAGCCTATTATTAATCAATACTCATTTATTTCACTTCTTTTCAAACCTGTGTTGAAAAGATTAATCTCAAAATATCACTTTCCTCCATATGAGGGAGTGTTAGATTGTACCTCATATAGTCTTCTACAGCCTAGGTGCACGTATGGCAGTTCTGGGGCACTTGTGAACAGTTCTGGGTGCTTCAGTTACAGCACTTCAAACTATCTGAATGTTAAGCAGTTGCTAGACAGTTTGCATGTGTTAGTTCAGTTTTATTCTAGCAGTTTTCTAATTTTGACTTAAGTCTAAGTTCAATTAAGTAAGGCACATGCAATCCAGTTAAAGCCTGTAAGGGCCCAGATCTCTAGAAGTATACATGCTTGCATGCCTCAGATCATCTCCAGTGCAGGCACACTTCACTTGGTTCATCTATTCATGCAAGGAAGACACACTAGAATTAGGAACTAAGACCTTCAGTTGAGGTGCTGTTGTGCATGTGTCCAGATTCATTGTACCGTCTAGTCTATAAAGGACAAAGCAGATGGTATAGGTTTAATTCTGCAAAGCAGTGAGCAGTGAATTAGATTGAGGTTTTTTTTCCTGTAGCAGATTTCAGTTCAAAATTAATGAGAAAGCAGTAACAGGTTTTGACAGTCCATCTACTGAGTTTCTGTTATATATTTCTGCAGTGTGTGTTTATAGATTCTAGCATTATTAGAGTTGCAGTTTTAAGTGGCTTTCAGTTTTCAGCTATCTGTTATTTTGGTGCAGAAACTGCTTACCATGGCCTGGAAGATCTAACATGGTATCAAAGCGCAGTTCCTCAAATCTTCCAGATTCCATGTATGGAGAGGCAAGCTTTCTGGAGTAGAGAGCTGTTGGAGGATTTCAGTTGGCAGTATGTCCAAGCTTCAGTGATCTAAGCAGAATTGTGCCAGTGATCCGCACGTGGACCTGACAAGGGTTGTGGGGTGTGAAACCCTATTTTGATCCAGTGATTGTAGAAGCAGTTACAGCAATGGCAACTCCCAGTTTGCAAGAGGGTCACTAATTCGAGGGAGCCTCCACCTTTATGCCATGGAAGTTGAGATTGCAGAACCTCCTGGAAATGGCAGACTTATAGTACCTTGTGGAGAAGGCGGTGCAACCACCTAGAAATCCCAAAGATGTAGCAGAACACACAACGATCTAGCAGAACACAACAAGAAGGCAATAACCACAAAGCAAAACCTGTTGGATTCGGTGAAAGATCATCTAATCCCTCATATCGTCAAGAAAAAGACTGCCAAAGAGATGTACGATGCCTTGGGAACCTTGTACCAGAGTGTGAATGTATCAAGGGATGATTCTTAAAGAACAAACTCACCTCTACCTGCATTAGAAAAACAAAGACAATAGTGAGCTATCTCATTAAGATAGCAGAGTTTAGAGATCAGATTGATGTAGTTGGGGACATAGTCGAGGATGATGAGCTAGTTCAGATTTCTCTGAGTGGCTTTAGTCCACCATGGCACAACTTTGTCCAGGTCATATGTGGTCGGGAGAAGTTACCTAACTTTGAGCAGTAGTGGGATGCTTTCATTGGAGAGAATATAAGACTACATCAAGTCATAACAGAAGAAGGATTTGAGCCATATCAAGTCCTTCAACTGCAACAAGCATGGCCATTATGCTTCTCAGTGACCACAGAAGAAGAAGGGGAAGGGTAAGCAGCAACAGCAGAAACAGTTTCCAAGAAGTGTTGAAGTTTCATCTATGGACGAGTTAACTGCTAGGCTTGATATCACATTTACCATGGTGTCATGCCTTCCCACCAACACAGTTTCAAGTGTTGGGTGGTATGTTGATAGTGGAACCTCGAGA
Source organism: Picea abies (assembly GCA_900067695.1). NCBI lineage: Eukaryota > Viridiplantae > Streptophyta > Pinopsida > Pinales > Pinaceae > Picea > Picea abies. The sequence continues at coordinate 3,147 of CBVK0101884724.1, forward strand.
CACATGACTCCAAACAGACCAATCTTCTTCAAATTAGAGGAACGAGATACCAGTATGCAGATGGAGCTTGGCAATGATGGCAAGTACCCAGTGACTGGGTTAGGGTCTATCACATTCCGCATGACAACTAAAGTAGTTTTAGATCTACACGAGGTCCTGTATGTTCCTGGTATGACTAAAAATCTTCTTTTGGTTTCTTGTCTAACATATTTGAAGTGTAGGGTTGAGTTTGATGATCAAGAAGTGATCATTAGAAGTGGGAACCTTGATCCTGGTCCGGTGTTTGCTGGATGAGTCAGGAAGGGTGGTCTTTACAGACTGCTAGTAGATCCAATGAAGCAAAGAGCCCTGTTGAATAGCAATGACAACCTATGCGAGATTTGGCACAAAATATTTGGTCACCTGAACTATGGTTCCCTACCTCTTCTAGAGGACATGGTGGTTGGATTCCCTAGCTTCAATGTGTAGAAGAAAGGAGTGTGCAAGGGATGTGCACTCGACAAGCATGCCAAGGCTACTTTCCCAAGCAGTGAGCATAGATCAAGAGGGATCTTGATCTAATTCATTCAGATGTCTGCGGACCCATGTCATCAGCTTCATTGATAGGTAATATTTATCATGTTACTTTCATTGATTATTCTTCTAGAAAGACCTAGATATATTTTATGAAGACCAAGGATGAGGTCTTTCACAAGTTCCAAGAGTTTAAGCTCTTGTTGAGAACCAAATAGGTAGGAAGATCAAGATACCGACAACGGAAAATGGAGGGGAGTATACCTTCAATGACTTTAATTCCTTTTGCAGAAAAGGAAGGAACAAGAGGAAGTTGATAGTATCTTAAAACTCACGATAGAATGGGGTTGTTGAGAGAAAGCACAAGTCCATAGTAGAGATTGCTAAGTCTATATTACATGACTTAGATTTGCCCATGTTTCTTTGGGCAAAAGCATGTTGTACCACATACTGAACATTCCTCACAGGGTGTTGAAGGACAAGACTCTAGAGGAAGCCTTCACAAGGGAGAAACTAGGTGTTTCTCATTCTGGGGTGTTTGAGAGTCCAGTTTACATTCATGTTCCAAAGGAGATGAGGACAAAAAGCTTGAACCCTCCAGCTTGAAGGATATTCTAGTTGGCTACAATGAGTCCTCCAAGGATTACAAAATCTATGTTCCATCTCAAAGGAAAATAGTAGTAAGTCGGGATGTGAAAGTTGATGAGGATGCATGGTCTTCTAGGTCCCAAGAGCTTCCATTAGTCATTGAGGAGACAACACTTGTTGATCCAAGTGTTGATTCACAGGTTTCAAGGAGTTCGGGTTCAGGTCAAACAGATTCCAGTACCAGTACAGAGATAGCTTTACCACCCAGTACAACCAAGAAGCTAAGGTGTCTTACAAAAACATTGCAGGATGCACAGAAGCAAGTTGATGCTCCAAAGATTTCTTTTTTGGGTAAGCCATCCTCCTAAGAAATTTCCCACTCAGATTGCACTAATTTCTTCCATCATTGATGCAGAGCCTTCCATTTATGAGGAGGCAGCAGGTGTGCGAGTATGGCTGGTACAGGTGAGGTTTTCCTTGGGCAAGGAAAATACATAATTGAGATCCTGAAAATGTTCAAAATGATGGATTGTAAACCCATGACCACTCCTACAATTTCGAATTAAAAGCATGTTGACATGGATTCAAATTTGGTAGATCCTTCAATGTACAGACAGTTAATTGGATCCTTCATGTATCTAATTAACGTCAGACCTAATATATGTTTTGCAGCGAACACCTTGAGTCAATTCATGGTTGAGCCGAGGCAGATTCACTGGATAGCTACAAAACATGTGGTCCGATATTTGAAGGGCACAGTGCATTGTGGTCTGAGATATGCAAGAGATGGTGAGTTGATGTTGCATGGATTTGTTGGCTATCATTGGGCAAGAGATACAACTGACAAGAAGATTACTTCAAGGAGTTGCTTCAATTCGGGTTCATGCGTGATTTCCTTGTTAAACAAGAAGCTGGCATAAGTGGCATTGAGTTCAGCAAAGGCAAATTACATGGCGGCTAGCACTGCTAATTGCAAAGCCATCTGGCTTAGCAAGTTGATTGCATAACTGATAGGTGAGACATTGGAGCCTACTGTGGTCTACTGTGAAAATCAAACTTGCATCAAACTCTCTGAGAATCCAGTATTCCATGACCGCTCCAAGTACATTAACATCAGGTACCATTTTCTCAAGGGCAGGGTTGAGAAAGGAGCAGTTGCTCTAGAGTATATTTAGACAGATCAGCAGGATGCACAATCACAGATAACTTGACTAAGCCCCTGGCAAAGGGGAAGTTCGTGATGTTCAGGGAGAGACTTGGATTGGTGGAGAACACTTTCCTCAATAAGAGGGAGTGTTAGATTGTACCTCGTATAGTCTTCTATAACCTAGTTGCATGTATGACAGTCCTAGCACATATGTGAAATAATATAGGTGATTCAATTATGGAAATTCAAATTGGACAGTGAAGGTGCACTTCCTCTCTTCAAGATACACAATATGCACATTAGACTATGTGGGAGTGATTGTTGTTCTATTTCCAACAATACATCCTCGACTGTTTGCATGTTATCCTCAACAGTTCGCTTGCAATTTGTTAGATAATTTGCATGTGTTAGTTCAGTTTTATTCTAGCAGTCTTCGAATTATGACTGGAGTCTAAGTTCACTTACACAAGGCACATGCAGTGAAGTTAAGGGTGCAAATCTCTAGGATAATGAATGCTTCCATGGCTCAGATCATCTCCAATAGAGGCGCATTTTACTTGGCTCGTCTATCCATACAAGGACGACACACTAGAATAAGGAGTTAAGACCTTCAGTCGAGGCATTGTTTTGTATGTGTCCAAATTCACTGTACCTTCTAGTCTATAAAGGAGAAGGCAGGGATATAGATTTAATTCAATTCAGCAGTGAGAAATGAATTAGTTTACTAATTTTTTCCTGTAGCAATTTTCAATTCAGAATTAATACGAAAGTTGTAATAGATTTTAAAAATCCATCTACTGAGTCTATATTATATATTTTCTGCAGTATGTGTTTATAGACTCTAGAATTATTAAAGTTGCAGTTTTGAGTGGCTTTCAGTTTTCAACTATCTAGTTTTTAAAGAATTATTTTAGAGCAATGTCTGCTTACCATGGTCATAGACACCATCTCTGTCAAACTATTGATTGTAGCGAATGAGTTTGGGGGTACAACAACTTTGGAGGAGTTTGGGGGTGCAACAACTACTTTGGAGGGGTTTGGGGGTGTGGCAACCAAGTTTGTGAGTGTAGTAGAAACCAACATCGAATTTCTAGTGAATTTCAATGCCTAAATCGCTACCTCTTCATGACAAAGTGCCACTCAAAAGCTAAAACACTTACTATCCAAAGTGATTATCCTCTTCTGTGCCATCATCCATGTCACCAAAACGGTTGTCATCAAAGGGGAAGGAACGTGTGAATGGAGATGTAACCTCTGTGGGAAGACTTGCCAAGTGTCTCAAAACTTACACTAAAGTAATGGCCTATTATTTGCATGATTGGTAATGGAGTTGATATTTGCTTGAACACACTCAACATGCTAAACATAATGCATAAGCATTAAAGTTTATACAACAGAGAAAAGACCAATTTTGAAAAAGAAACCAAAGAAAAGAGAATGCTTCCTCCAAAAAGAAGATCAATCACTCAATGAGTAACTTTGATTAGTGTAAGAAGCAAGGAAGGAATGAGGACCAGACAGCAAATTGGACCCCATGTAAGGCATTAAAGTATTGATTGCAACGTTGCATGGTACATTTTTGCATGACGGATTCCATTTAATGCCATCCTCTCACCATATTGGAACAACATGCTTCAAACTGTCAATGAAGATTTGAGGAAATGCTGGGAGCCCAATAATGAGATGGTAAAGAACAATCGTGCTTTCAAAGGAAAGGAATCTTGTTGACAGCCCCTTGGACAATGTAAAAACCAGTTGGAATAGAGATAGGGTTGCAACTATTTCTAATGGTTGGACAAACACTATCCATAGCCCCCTGATCAATATCAGTGAGATGTGGGTTGTTTAGATGTAATCAAAAACCATGAAAGCAATCATGATTTGAGCTTGCATTATTTATGGGGATTGGTAGCAATCATAATTTGAGCTTGTATTCTTAACGAGGATTGGTAGCAATCATGAATTGAGCTCATATTCTTAATGAGGATTGGTAGAGATTAAGTGAGTTGGCCACTGTTTTCATTGAGCTTATCATTGCTTTAATTTGGAAAACAAACACTAATAGGCATTGGTTGGAGGTATTTATGAGGACATGGATAACTAAGTTGCAGGAAACAGTACCCCCCCACGGTTTCCCACCCCCCCAAAACGAAACGAAACGCTGGTATGGGTACAGTACGGCCGGGAAACGTTGTCGGTCATACCGTACGGTGTTTCCCAATTTGGAAACGTCGTACAGTACAGCCAGTGGCGTTTCCCGACCGTACCGGCCCGTACGATCGATGTTTCGGGCATCTTTGAGGTGAAATAAGAAAAAAATGAGGCCCCCAACAGTCAATTATATTTTTTTTTGCATTTTCTATGTTTTTCTTGCATCATTATTGCATTTTTTTTGCATCGTTATGTTTTTCTTGCATCATTATTGCATTTTTTTTTGCATCATTATGTTTTTCTTGTAATATAATGTTTTATTTTTTTAAAAACTGTATATATTTATATATATATATATATATATATATATGGCATTTCCCCCGACGTTTCCATTTTCAGGGGGCCTGTTTCGTACCGTCCCGGTTTCAGAAACTTAGAAACGTTTCCCCGTTTCGTGCAACTTAGATGGATAACAAGAGGCAATAACAACAATGACATAGAGGAAGGAAGAAAAATCATCGATGTGGGCTTCATCTCACATGTCAGGGTTGTTCTCAATGATAGTTGGGGCAAATTCAACACCCCTATCCACATTTTGGCACATGACTCAATACCAAACACTACCAGGATAACTTCCTTGAAGGTATGAAGAACAGAAAAGCCCCACATAGGGACAAGGATTTGTCCCTAGAAATGAGGACAATCATTCAAAAGATTTCCCCAAATATGGCAGGGAATACACTAATTCAGACCTAGTTCACAGAATTTGCTCACAAGACGGGCACTTTTTACTATTTTAGTCATATCGCCATTGGAGCAAGACCACAATGGGCCCAGTTGTTTGGTGATCAGTTATAGTGTTAGATAAACACAGATAATGAACCCAACCATTTGTTTCCATTCACAAGTGCCTAGTTCATCAGCATTTGAAAGGAACTAGAGCGCTTCTAGCTTTATTCATTCCATAGATTGCAACAGTTGGGTTCACATAATGCTAAAGACTCGGTTTACATTCATTCCAATCTGCACTCATCTCTCAGAGAAAGGATGGATACAAGTTAGAGATTTCGAAGGAAAGGGACGTGAATCCTTGAGACAATGATTTCAAACTTCAAAGTTCAAAGCAACTTTGGAGAATCTTACCTTGTCTTCAAAGGAATATTCTGAAGTTAAAGCATCTTCTTCAGATTCTATAGCGACTTTTGAGAGAGTAACTACAACATTGTTGGCTATCAAATGTGTGATGATGAAGGTATTACTGACCTTCACATGTAGTGTCATTTTATAATATCTAGATCTTGACATGCAGCATCATTTTCTAATATATCTATGCATGGGTTAGGCCATAATCTACTCTCCTTGGTAATTTTGACATGTTGTGACTTTTTATGTATGGACTAAACTCTAATCTACTATGTCTTATATATGAAGACAAATTTTGTATTTCCTCTTCCCTATGGATGAATTATCATAGTGTTTGAATGTTGAAATACATAAATTTGCATGGATATAATTATATATATATAGTGAATTGTGTTTAGCTCGAGTGGTTGGGAGGAATGATTGTTATCCTCCCCACCCAAGTTCAAATTCCACAAGTGAAATGATGAGCTCATAACAAATATATGTTTGTAGTGGCATATTTAATTAGTTACTTGTGTTTAGCTCAGGTGGTTGGGAGGAATGATTCTTATCCTCCCCAACCAAGTTCAATTTTCACAAGTGAAATGTTGAGCTCATAACGCATATATGGTTGTAATGGCCTCGAGCCCTATTGTTGACCAGCCTTGTGCCCTGAAGATTCTGGGGTTTACACTAGGTACCATCCTTGAAATGAGGGGAAGTACTCGAAAGATTTCCCCTGGCTTTGTAACCTAGAAATATATAGAAATATATATATATATATATATATATATATACACACATATCCATGTTTCCTAAAATTTGGAAATTGTCATATCATACCCATTTTGAAAAAAAAAATTGTACCCTCATTTCATGCAACATAGGTTATCAATTTTTTCAATATATTAGTTGTGTAGTGGGAGGCCTTTGTCAGTCATACCTTTGTTTGCAAATGCTTAAATGCTTTCAACCAAAGTGTAAAATTTTCCACACTAGGGCAATGAATGAAACTCAAAAAATTCCACCCCTTTCTTAGAGGCTTCTTGAATCCTAACCCTATGAATTTTCAGCCTCAAAGTTGTTACGAAATATAAATAAAACAATAGCAACAACGGACAAAATATTTCACCTCTTAACAACCCAACCCACTAGGCAATTCAAGGGAAAAGGTAACAAATTTTGTTGACAAGTTTCAGCGCTCTAGGGCAATCTTATCATGCATTAAATAGATCTGAATTCGCATTATGACAATTGTAAATACAGCAGTGATTCTGCCATATATTCTTCAATATTAATGTTAAATCACTTACCAATTTCAGCCTTAACTTATATCAAATCAACAACACAT
>CBVK0101884725.1:0-17132 GCA_900067695.1 Picea abies
TTGGATTGCTGAAAATATCATATATATATATATATATATATATATATATAATAAAGACGAAGTTCGTGTATATACCACAACCTCATCCCAAGGCCAGTACAATCATCTAGCTCTTCAAAACCCTAGCTAGGGAAAACTAAGAAAACACTAGCCAACACCAAGGAGCTCCAACAAGCAAGCATCACACTTGCATTTCCTCCAAGGCAAGACATCTCATGTTCTCCACTCCTCAACAGGTACAATCTAGGGTTTAATCACAAAACCCTAATCTCCAAGTCTCCATGGGATGAAACACTAACCCTATTATTCAAGATGTTCCAGAAGCTCCAAGAAACCCTAGTGCCTTCAAGACAAGAGAGATAAAATACAAATAAAGATGAACAAGGGAGAGGAAGAATGGTGCACTCCTCTAGTCACATCTCTAACACGAGTGATAAGAATGAGGAATTATGAAAGGACTCTCTCCTTCCTCTATATATATGAGGTAAGGAAAACCAACAAAACATATAAAAACCCTTACAAGCAACCTACAAAGCCACAAGTAGGCTCACACATGGAGAACTACACTCCAAGGTACACACGTCAATCTCCAAGGTGATGTGGTACACAAACAAGGCTCCAATGCAAGGACATTCCACGAGATGTGTCCAACGCACCTCCTACAAGCCTCCAATGACTCCAACACTTCTCCTAAGCCATGTGCACCACAAGGTCCACCCCCCTACATGAACATTGTTGCAACACAGACATCCCTCAGTCAACTCCATGCCTACATGCAAGCATCCAAGCTACCCCATGTTGTCTAGGACTCAACGCCCTCCTCTTGAATGCCAAACGCTCCTCTAACGCAGGGCATCTACTCAAGCAACCAACCAATCTACATGTGGCCAACTTGAAGAATGTCCCAAGCTAAGTAATGATCTCCAATGCTCCAAGGAAGAATGCCATGCAAACATCCAATGTGACGTGGCACACAAACAAGGCTCTAATGCAAGGATTGCTCCACGAGATGTGTCTAACACCCCTCCCAATGACTCAATGCTTCGCCTAAACCATGTGCTCCACTAGGTCCGCTCCCCCTGCATGAACATTGTCGCAACCCAAGCATCCCCAAGTCAACGCCATGCCTCCATGCAACCATCCAAGCTACCCCATGTTGTCTAGGGCTCAACGCCCTCCTCTTAAATGCTAAATGCTCTTCCAATGTAGGGCATCCTCTACATGTGGCCAACATGAAGAATGTCCCTAGCTATCTAAAGATCTTCAATGCTCCAAGGAAGTATGTCATGCAAACATCCAGCTAAGGTCAAGCAATCACTGAGTAAGCCACCTCCAATGTGCAAATCCATCACAAACTATCCAAGGGCTAATCATACACCCCCAAACATGGTGTAAACACTTTTAGAGTAACGCCACAAGCTAACACTCACTCTTTACGAGGAAAGTGCTTTCACCAAAACCTATGGACTCCCTTTGCAACTCCACCAAACCTACCATCTACAAATACGTACTTGTTGCAATCTCGAAATCAGCCATCGCCTCCCAAAAAGGAACTCTCACCGATCCATCACGGGATGCTATCATAGCTTCTCAAACCTCCAAAGAATGCTAACCACCTATGAATCTAAAGGACCATAACCCTGGAGCATAATAAGCCTACCAAACTCCAACATCCCCCAAGTCAACATCATGAGCCAAAGTCAACAGACACCACATCAAGAGTTGTTGAAGACATCATGCAAAGATAATCATCTCTACATACAAGACCAAGGCAAGAGAATCACATCTATCAAACTCACAACGATAAAAATATGCACAAATCAATTCATTGATCCTAAAATACCAAGCTCATAGTATAGGTAACAACCTGTGAACATGAGAATCCCTTTCATGCAACTCAACACCTTTCGCAACTAAACCAACCTAAACTGGGTCAACTCCCTCGTCCCAAAAGAATCCTAAAACAAGAGTAACATAAAATCAATTCCCTTTGCCTAAGAAAATCCAACAATCAAGTCCTTGTACTAGACAACACTCCCATTAGCTACAAACCTAGAATCAATCTTAGCATCATCCTCCATCAAGGTATCACATCTCTCCTCCTCAAGACAACTGGAAGGGGCTCCCGGATGGAAGAAACCAATGCAATATGACTAGCATATCTCCTAGGAGATAGACTCACCCTCAATGAAGATTTGGGCACACTCCTACTTGCTCTCAAGACTCCTCAAAACAAGAAGGCTCATCCAACCTCTCTCTCGAATGTACAAGTGCCATTGTATCAGTAAATAACTAGTAAAGGCCACCCTCTCTCACCCTCCTAGCCAAAGTCCTCGGATTAAATAGACTATAATCATCGATGGTGCACCACTGACCCTCAAATGCAATTCTCCATTATACATCTATCATATAAGAAACTAAAAGAAGATTATTCTTCAAACCAAGGACAAATAGAACATTACTAAACTCAAAAACATCACTTTAAGGCACCGAAAAGGAAATAGCACCAACTCCTCTCACAAGATAAGTAGCATCATCACCAAGCTCCACACTCATGTATCCCTCTCGATCCTAAAGTTTGTTGAATAATGACCTGTCATATATAATATGTCTCGAAGCTCCATTGTCCACATACCAACCAACACTAGACACTGTGTTAGAGGTTATACAAGAGACCATGGAAAAAGCAATCTCAAACTGAGAGGGATCCTTCTCTACTCCTACTACAATCCCAACTACAACGTACTTAAGTCCTTTCCTATATCTACATCTTCCTTCTTCTTGTAGACATTCTTGCAAGACTAATCTCATCTACTTCCCTTTGCGAACAAGACTACAATCTGATTCCTTCCTACACGATATCATTCTAATGCTTTGCAAACATTGGCAATGTCTTAGGAGCACAAACACCCTTCACAAAAGGTATCTAGTAAGGAACAAGTCGATTCAAAGCAATGGACACCAACTCCTAATCCTCCACCTATGTTCCAATGGCGACCAATTAATCTCTCAACTCGGTGATCCTAGTCAAGTAGCTCACCACAATCTTTGCCATGCTCATACGAATGGCTGAAAGTTGGTTTCGTAAAAGTATCTATCAAGAAACACGAGAGTTTTGAAACAACTCAATCAAAACTCCAAAGATGTCTTTACCTATCTTCTTCTCTGCAAAGTGAGAGATGAAATGATCCTTCATTGAATCAAGAATAATTCTCTAAGCCTTGGCTTCATTTATCCAATATGAGTGTCTAACTATGCTAGATCACTAGGTTCTAGAATCACTTTATCAACATGCTCCCAAAGATTGGCTTCCTCCTTTAGTATTTGTAATCTAAGCTTCCAAGGAACAAAATTGGAAGCTCCATCCATCCTGTCACACTCTCTGAGACTTGAATCATCTTACACATCCCTAACAATCCTAAAGCGCACAAAACAGCAATATATGAAGTAGACAACCCTTTCAAGGATCCAAGCACTTCTTCCAAGCAAACTGGGGTTTCACACCCAACATCCTTAACAAGGTCAAGCACTTCTCTCAGATACACCACAACTAAAATACCAACTCCCTCTTACACCTAGAGTAATCTCAACCACAAAAGCTCTCATACCATGTAGAACTTTTCGTGAATCGGGGCAATTAAAGCAACTCAAAAAATTTCACCTCTATCCTAGAGGTTTCCTGGATCTTAACCCTGTGAATTTTCAACCTTAGGGATGTTATGGAATATAAAAAAATAGCGACACGAGCAAACAATATTTCACCTCTTAAAGACCCCAATCAACTAGGCAATTCAAGAGAAAATATACCAAAGTGTGCCAACAAATTTCAACTCTCTAGGGAAATCCTATCACACATAAAACAGATCTAAAATTCACTTTATGACAGTTGTAAATACAGCAGCAATTATGCCCTATCTTCTTCAATATTAATGTTAAATCGCTTAAAAATCTCAGCCTTAACTTATGTCAAATTAGCAAGATATACGAACGTTGGAAATTACCAAACCATGAAGAAATAAACGACTAAAAATCAAATATGTAATAGAGACAATTTTTGATAGTTGGAAACTTCATATATATATATATATATATATATAAAGGATGAAGTTCATGTACATACCATAGACTCATCCTAAGGCTAGTACAATCCTCTAGCTTTCCAAAACCTTTGATAGAAAAAACCAAGAAAACCCTAGCAAACACCAAGGAGCTCCAACAAGCAAGCGTCACAATAGAATGTCCTCCAAGGCAAGATGTCTCCTCTTCTCCTATCCTCAACAAGTACAATCTAGGGTTTAATCACAAAACCCTAATCTCCAAGGGATGAAACTTTAACCATAGTATTCACATTGCTCCAAAAGCTCCAAGAAACCCTAGCTCCTCTAAGGGAAGAGAGATAAGTACAAATAAAGATGAACAAAGAGGAAGACTAGAGTGCTCCTCTAGTTGCATCTCTAACACGGGAATGATAAGAATGAGAATGATGAAAGGACTCTCTCCTTCATATATATGAGAGGTAAGGGATGCCAACAAAACTTATGTGGGCCTAAACCCTTACAAGCAACTTATAAAGCCACAAGTAGGCTCACACATGTGGAGCGCTACACTCCAAGGGTACACATGTCAAGCTCCAAGGTGATGTGGTATACAAGCAAGGCTCCAACGCAAGGGTGCTCCACAAGATGTGTCCAACGCTCCTCCTACAAGCCTCCAATGACTCCAATGCTCTTCCTAAGCCATGTGCTCCATTGGGTCCACTCCCCTTGCATGAACATTGTCACAACTCGGGCATTCCCAAGTCAACTCCATGCCTCCATGCAGGCATCCAAGCTACCCCATGTTGTCTAAGGATCAACAACATGCTCCCGAATGTCAAATGCTCCTCCTCCAATGTAGGGCATCCTCTCAAGCAACCAATCAATCTGCATGTGGTTGGCATGAAGAATGTCCCGAGCTGTCTGAAGATCTTCAATGCTCAAGGAAAAATGTCGTGCAAACATCCGAGATCAAGCAACCACTAAGTGAGCCACCTCGAATGAGAAAATTCATCACGGACCCATCCAAGGGTTAATCATAGACCATGTACTCCAAATCTCATGAAGCACCCCCAAACATGGTGTAAACACTTTCAAAGTAACCCCAAAAGCTTACACAAACTTGTAGTGCTTTTGATTGTGAGGATAATTGGAGCACACTCAAGCACATACATTAAATGTAATAGTTTTGTTAATGTTTATGCTATTATTATAGTTCTTTGCATTTCAATAGATAAGAGCAACATAAGAACAAGATCACTGAGAAATACACATTCACAAGAGACATAGCATCTATCCTGGGAAACCCTCTAGGGGAAGAAAACCCAGCAAAAACTTCCTTATCATAAATTGCCAATACAATGTTCAAGAGATAACTCAAACCAATACAGATAGTCCTCTCCAAAAGATGCGCCACTCTTCTCCCTCTCTCCAACTGGTAAGTTGCAGCTTGCCTCTTAAGAATGAGCAAGTGAGTTGTGTGAGAAAGTGAGGCGCTAGCCTCTCTATATATACAAGACTGGCACGTGTGAAGGGTCTTCACTGGCAGGGCCGACCGCTCACTCTGGGTGGGTAAACCCACCTTTAATTTATTTCTAGGTCTCAATAATAACTGTTGGGGCCAACTTCTTATTCTGCCTATTACAATTGTCCGATGACCAATCCGTAAAAGGGGATTTGGTCCTAATACAATTACCGACATGATTAATTCACAATGGGGATTAATCCTATGAATAAAATAACAATAATAATAAGAATACTCTTTGCAGTTACATTATTTCAACAAGTTTGACTCATTAATAGACGAATTGTTTAGTTTCTATTCATTACAATCCCCGTCTTCTAAACAAACAATTAGAGGGCAACAAGAATATTGAAGCCATTAATATAGATGAGGTAGAGCCAACATCAAACTGGAACATGGGGAAGCTAGCATTTGTAGATGACGACCCTAATAGCACCATCATAACCTAAGGTAGGATGTTCATAGTCCTAATATCAATTGTGATTTTAATTCTGCTTGATCTATGTTGATGTTATGTAATTACGTTATACAATTGTATTTGTAGATTGTAGCATTAACTTGAATTTCTACTATCTAAAAAGTGCATGTATTATGATACATAGTTACAACACTCGACTAGACAAAACGGCTACGGGGAGATTTTGACTTGGAGTCCATCCAAAGCTCCATAAAAATCGAATAATATAAAAAAGGGAAACAAAACTGCCATTTCATTTGGGGAAAACCTCAATCTAGGGAAAATATGTTGAATTTTACCTATATCTCAGGCACTAAAATTACTGCCAATAAATTAACTTAACCCGAAATTATAAATTCTGATATAAAATCTGAATTTATGCAGTTAACCTACAGCTCAGATATAAAATAGAATTTAACAACAGAAGCATTCACAACCAAGCACATAAATTTCATAAGACACCAGATGTTACCCTGGAAACCCCAATAGCTAAGAGGGGCTTTTATTGGGCCAGCAAAAGAAATAATTAGAGCAGCAAGGTGACTGAAAATTTCTTACAAAGTTTCTCAGCCAAATCTCAATTCCTCTCAACAAATAATCAGCCTTACTAACAGTTGTACGAACTAGCATGTTCTGGCCATGTACGACTGAGCTTGTACGGCTTGTGTACAGCCTATAAATAGCCTATACAGCCTGTGCAAGTTCGACCCTATACGGCCTGCTCTTGTGTTGGCTGGTACGACCTGTAAATGGCGACTAAATAACGACTAAATAATCGGTCTCTGCACAGTTCTGATGCAGCAACAAAGTCTGGCCACGACTTGGCCTGCTCACTCTGCCTGGAACGCCCTCTTCCTTGGCCTCTCTCGCTGCCAAGAACTGTCCCTTACCTCTGCTACCCTCTCTTGCTCAAGCAACCTTACCTCAACTGCTAACTCCATCCCAAGCTCCCTCTTCCTCTCACTTGCTCAACCTTCACAAATGAGAATGGCACATGTCCTCTCACCCTCAACCTCCTTTTATCTCCCTAGCAGCCCCCCATTCACCTTGAAATGTGTGCCCATCCTTAGGCCTCAATGGTTGAGATTGGAGTTGTTGGACCCCACTCTCCACTAGGTGGTGTGCTCCCCTTTGGACAAGGTCCCACACTCCACTAGCAGCCTCCATGAGGTGCGCCCTCTCTCCTTGGGCCCCACATTCCACACAAGAACAATTTTTTGTTGCAAGCCTAAGTTAAACTTAGGCCGAGATACTAAAGCTAATATGGGTTAATTTAGGTGTCCATCGGCATGCTTTAGACACACAGGCCTATGTTGAGACACCTCATGAGCTAAAAACTAACACTCCCTCTTAGCGAGGGAGGTGTCTCCACCAGGATCAATCTCTGATCCAATCAAATATGTTGTTGTTGTAGTTGCTCCCTCTGAACAGAAAGATCCACTTGCTACTTCTGTTGCACTCTAATCTGATGTGCTGCTCTGCTCATCCATCAATGTCAAGTCATACCAACTGACTTTCTTCGACACTAATCTCTAATCCAAGATCCCCCTGGACCCACCTACAGGTTGTCCCAGCACCCTGTACATCATACCTTCCCTGATGCCAAGCCTCACTAGTGCATCCAAGGCCACTCCCTCTGCCCGTATGAGCACTTGTCCATGAGCAAACATCACTTCATACCCCATATCCTCGAGAGAAGATATAGAGAGCAAGTTAACCTTCAGTTCTAGCACATACATCACCTCATCCACCTCCAGAGACACTCATGACTCTAGCTGGAATCTGACGCATCCAACCCCCTTTACTGCATGCCTAGTGCACGCCCCACTCTTCACATGGCAGTCTAAGCCCGTCTCCAAACACTAAGGAACACCGACCTCATTCATGTCATATGGCGAGATGACCCACTATCCACGAACCATGCCCTACTGTCCTCAAACTTAGCCAATCTGTTGCTGCTAGAACAATGGCAACCAGATAAAATTCGTCATTGAATTTCTCTGCAAATGCATCCATCTAAGTAGATGTTGTAGTTGCTACCTCCGACTCCTTCTTCTTGGGACACTTGCTGGCATAGTAGTGAATATTGTGACATGCAAAGCATCTCACTTTGCTCGTGTCCCTGGAGCCTCCTGCTCCACTGCTCTTCTTCGTATGAAGAGCCACGTTCTCCTCCTCTTCACTCTTAGGTTGGCTAGCCTGAGTGGCATTAGCTCTCAACTCCTCCTAGGTGAAGTCATCCCATAACCTCTCCCGATCCAGAAGGTTCTCCCCAGCGACCACTCCCCGGACAAAGACTTCCCACTGCTTGGTGAAGCCATATTCACGAATGTCCTCACCAACTCAGTCCCATCCACCTTCTCTCCTACAGCTGCCAATTCATCTCTAATCTGAGTGAACTTTAGGTAAGTGACCACCGACTCTCCCTTGACCATCTTCGTGTTTCTTAGCTTCTCGCTGAGCAGCATCTCCCTGCTTTGGTTGTCATAGTGTTATAGCTTTACCAGGGCCTCCCACATGTCCTTCGTTGTCTTCTTGCTTGACAAATGTGGAATGATGTGGTCTTTAACACCATCCACAAGTATCCTCATGGCCTTAACATCCTTCTTGGTATGGGCTTCTAGCTGTACTAGATCAGTTGGGGCTACCACTTTGTCTTCAGCAATTTCCAGCAGTCCATTCTCCTCTAGCAACAAGCTAATATGCTCCCTCCTAGGACAGAAATTTGAGGCTCCATCCAGCATATTCTCAAACCTTAAGCCTGCACTGGCCATTTGAGTCTGCTGCCGTGTTTCACCCACACTCTCTGGTCTTATGTCCCATTTGGCTGATTTACCTTTCTGGTCTGCATGAAAAGTACTTTGGCTGTCCTGTACTCAAAGGTTGTGCTCTGATACTATGTTGAATTTTACCTATATCTCAGTCACTGAAACTACCACCAATAAATTAACTTAACCAGAAATTTTAAATGCTGGTATAAAATCTGAATTTATGCAGTTAACCTACAGCTGAGATATAAAACAGAATTTAACAGCAGAAGAATTCACAACCAAGCACATAAATTTCACAAGACACCAGATATTACCCTGGAAACCCTAGTGTGGGGAAAACCAGCTAAGAGGGGCTTTTATTGGGCCAGCAAGAGAAATAATTACAGCAGCAAGGTGACTGAAAATTTCTTACAAATTTTCTCAGTCAAATCTCAATTCCTCTCAGTAAATAATCAGCCTTACTAACAGTTGTACGGCCCAGCCTGTACGGCCTGCGTGCAGCCAGTAAATGGCATGTACAACCTGTGCAAGTTCGACCCTATACAGCCTGCTCTTGTGTTGGCTGGTACGGCCTGTAAATGGAGACTGAATAATTTGGTCTCTGCACAGTTCTGATGCAGCAGCAAAGTCTGGCCACGACTTGGCCTGCTCACTCTGCCTGGAATGCCCTCTTCCTTGGCCTCTCTTGCTGCCTAGAACTGTCTCTTGCCTCTGCTGCCCTCTCTTGCTCAAGCAACCTTGCATCAGCTGCTAACTCCAGCCCAAGCTCCCTCTTCCTCTCACTTGCTCAATCTTTACAAATGAGAATGGTACATGTCATCTCACCCTCAGCCTCCTTTTATCTCCCTAGCATCCCTCCATTCACCTTGAGATGTGTGCCCAACCTTGGGCCTCAATGGCTGAGATTGGGGCTGTTGGACCCCACTCTCCACTAGGTGGTGCAACCCACTTTGGACAGGGTCCCACACTCCACTAGCAGCCTCCATGAGGTGCGCCCTCTCTCCTTGGGCCCCACATTCCACTCAAGAACCAATTTTTGTTGCAAGCCTAAGTTAAACTTAGGCTGAGATAAATAACAAAATGGGAGACTTTACAGAGGACCAACCGCCAGTGTCCGCTTCTCAGCGCGAACCCTCGCCCCCTGCAACCCCTGTAGCTGCTCCTAGCAAGAACGCTTTGAAGAAGGAAGCAAAGCTTCGCCAGAAGGAAGAAGAAAGACGTCTCAAAGAAGAAAAGAAGAAGAAGGCTGCGGCTGCATCTGCATCGGCCACGCAGACACAAAAGCACCAAAACATGGAAGATGACGAGGAGGACATGGATCCCACGATGGAGAATGCAACATCGCTGAGCGACTGCGTGAGGGTTATGCTAATGGAACGAAACCCTAATGGGGAGAAGGAAGCGACGGTCCTTTGCAGGGCCGAGGTGGACCAGCAAGTACTAAACCCTAGCCGCCGCCGTCGATGCCTTAACCTACATAGCGGCAAGACTAGCTACGAGATCACGGCAAGCTTTCCCCTTTTTATAAAAACCATTGTCGGATCTTCTCTCTGCTTGCAGGTTCAAGACTCAGACTCTGTCTTTGAGCTCAAAACTCAAATCCACCAAGCCACAGGGACTCCGCCTAGATTCCAACGACTAATCTTCGAAGGCCGACAGCTTGGAGATGGCTCTCTGCTACGAGATTACGGAAATCTAAAAAACGCAACCATTTCTCTCACTTCTCGGTTGCGTGGAGGAGCGCCTTCAGTGACTCATCCAAGCTCTTACAAGCAGGCTGTGAAATCAGGGACTTTTGCTCCTTCGAAGCTCAAGGCTGAAGCTTCAAAAGTAAAGGAGCCCTTTGGAGGCGCCTTCATTGTGGAGCAGTGTGCAGAACCTCCAACAGCAGAAGTCGAAGACCCCCAAGTCTACGGCTATGCCTTTCTCTACCAGGCCAAAGCCCTCATTTGCCGCTTCAACGGACTTTGGCCCTCGGCCCCTACGCTAAAGGACTGGGTTAACAAGACCTGGTCGGAGGGTCATGAGCTATTCTTCTTTTCCAAGGGGTTCTTCATCGTCAACTTCTCCACCGAAGCCGAATGTCAGCGCGTGCTAGAGCAAGGTCCTTGGTTTTGGGGCAGATCTGGTCTCTCCATGCAGCGATGGTTCCTGGATTTCAATCCACTAACCATGACAGCCATGACTACACCGGTCTGGGTAAGACTACCCAATCTACCCCTGCATTTCTATTCTGCATCTTTTTTACCCACCCTGGGCAATGCATTGGGTAGATTTATCAAGATAGACACAGACAGAATAACGAAAGGATTCATCACTTTCGCCCGCATCTGCATTGAAATTGACCTCAGTCAAGGGCTTCCGGATAGGATTCTTATAGATTGGGGTGATGGAGATCCTTTCATCCAGATGGTCGATTATGAGAACACCGCCTTCAGATGCCACTCCTGTCAGCAAACAGGGCACCTCCAGGCAACTTGTCCTCTTTCTCCCACCCCTCCCTCAACTTCTGGAGCACGGAAAAGAGCTAATGGTTGGCAAGGACCAAAGTCTCACAAAAGCCGCCCGAACCCTTCCTCTGACAACAAGCAACATCACAAAGATGCTCCAACTCCTTCGCCCTCCCCAATGCCTTCGCAGGCCCCAACTCTCGCTCAACAGCCTTCTGTCGACCCAAAACACCAGCCTGCAGCCTCGGCACAAAATCCTGCAGTGTCAGAAGTCATGACTCCAACTCCCGCAATTAAATCCTTGCACCCACCTCACGAAAAGGGGGAAACAAATGACACGATCATGATCTCAGCGTCGCTCCCAGGGACTCAGAAGCGACCTCATGAATCAGACAACTCAGACAGCGACAAAGAAGCACCCCGGAATTCAGCAGCTCAAGATTTTGGCACTTCCTCAGACCATCTGGCTTTGGTGGTAAAGACCGCTGAGCCTACCAACTCCTCTGGTTGGATTGATGTTCGCAAAAAAAAAGGTAGAAAGGATCCTCATTGGCCAACACAATGATCCGGTCCTTCTCCTTATATTGTAATGTTTCATCTTGCTCTCTTTTAGCATAGGCTAGGTTCAAATGATCCCCTTTCTCTTTCTGGGGGTCTTTTCCCATCCGCAAACCAATGTATTACTTAGTACTTTTTTCATGAATTGAATAGAAGGATTCTCCCCTTTCTTACTTAAAAAAAAAAAAAACTTAGGCTGAGATACTAAGGCTGATATAGGTCAATTTAGGTGTCCATCAGCATGCCTAGAACACATAGGCCTATGCTGAGACACCTCATGAACTAAAAACTAACAAAAAAACAGGTTGACTAGATAGTCCTAGAGAATCAATGTCACAGTGGTCGAGCTAGGCTCGCCAATAGCAAGTTTGACTCATTGATGAATTAACTCAAGACTACTTAATAAGCAAAGTCAAGTTTGACTCACAAGCCCAAGTCAAAACTAGCGAGTTTTGTACCACTGCTAAGATATATTTAATTGCAATTTGCAAGCTATCTACTTCGAGCCTTCAAGACTGACTTATAATATATGCTTACTTATTTTTTTATTCACTTGTGTACATACGTATATGTCTATTTTAAAGTCTAAATAATGGATTTGTCATGGAATGAACCTATCTCTAATTATGTTGTCAAATTTTTAAGAATTTAAATAGTCATTTTTTAAACTTTTATCGAGGTCTGCCAAGTGGTGAGTTGACTCGTACTCTTTATTTTGTGAACACATTATCAAGTTCAAGCCATGTAACTTTGATTATACGGATACCTTATCATAGGAATGTGACTTTCATCCTTCTTGCATGTGTTAAGCACACCACCAATGTTCATCTTGAGCCAAGATTAAACTCTCCTTGAGATACATAGTTATATTTCTTATAGTTCCCTTCTTTGTGGACAAAGTTGATTCATAATTATCTTTTATTTCATGGCATAACTTGTATACATTTGCTTCATATTAGCCTAGAGTTCACTTCCAATGTAGCCATCCTTCTCTCTCATGTCAATCTCACAAGCCTCTTATCATTACGACAAGAGAACAAATCACAAAATAGAAGGGCTCACAAATTAGTGCATTATATGTTCATCTTTGAATTCTCAAACAACATAATTCTTATTATTATGAAGAAATATCTCAAGGAAAATGCTCAATGACTTGTCCAAAAGGTACAAAAATTAGTGGCATCTACTTGTATGTATGTTGAAGTTTGAACTAAAATCAGTAGAAGGGAAAGTTTGGCAACAGAAATTGCATTGCAAAGGTGTTCACTTTAGGTGTCATAAGGGAAATCATGGAGACCAAATGAGAGAATTCTTATATGGGAGTGTCTGAAGACAATAGAATGATGAAAAGAAAAATAGAAAGTTGATCAATATCAAAATGGCAGGAACTCAAAGGAAAGAAACTTATTAAAAATTGGTTAATGATAAAAAGAGGAATTAATGACTAGGTTAGGGTTGAAAGGAAGAAGAAAGAGAATAAACAATAAGGGAATAAAGGAAAGAATCAAGTTCTATATATTTTGGATTGGGCTCAATGGTTTGACAGAATAAAGGAAAGAATCAAGTTGATCCCCATTTGGGTAAATCTCCTATGTCTCCGACTAGAATTCTGAAGTGAGGGGGCATTGAAAGAAACGGGGATACCATAGGAAAGTTCACTCAAATCCATATGCAAGTTAACAAAAACAAAAAAATTGTCATTTCTTGTGCTAAAATATGCGCAAAAAGGGATATTGGAGGGCTTCCAAATGGCATATGATTAAAACTTGAATCATCATCTTTCTGGTAGATCATGGAGTACAAAAACGTCCCTTTTCAATGCAAGGGTTGTAAGGCCTATGGCCATATTCAGGCAAACTATCAACTTCTTTTTCAACCAAAGGAGAAGATGCCTCTTGAGCTTTTAAGCCTATGAAAAAATTTTATTTGGAGGGGCATGAACAGAGAAAAAGGAATAGTGTGTCTGAGTTCACAAAGCCTGCTATAAAGGAACACATTACAAAGAATGGCTCTGGTATGGAAGGAAAAGTCTCAGAAGGTGGTGGGATCTCAATGAAGGGAGTCGTACAATCTCTATTGTCAATCCAAATGTTGTGTTTTGGGCAGTGGGAAACCCTAGGAAGAACCCAAATGTGTATATCCACTTGTTTCAAAAGAGTTGGTGAGGTATTGTGTCGCTGTGACAAATGTTCAAGGGCAATGTAATCTTCTATAGCACGCTGATGCAGTAGCTACCTCCTTGAAGTTGCAATTGTTGGAAGGTTTATACCCTTTCATTTTGGAGGTGGATTTTGACTCAAACTATGGTTTAGTGTCTACTATTTTTTTGACAAGGGCCCTTGGCAGCACAACCCTTTGGTTTAGTATATAGTATATAGATATAGATATAGTATATAGAGGAATATGATATAGGATATGGATATGGATATGGATATGGATATAGATATAGTATATAGATATAGTATATAGTATATAGATATAGATATAGATATATAGGATATAGATATAGGATATAGGATATAGGATATGGATATGGATATAGTATATAGTATATAGTATATAGTATATAGGAATAGGATATAGATATAGGATATTGATATGGATATAGATATGGTAATAGGATATAGGACATAGATATAGAATATGGATATGGATGTAGCATTTACTGACACATCGGAACATTGCATTTTTTTGAATTGTTGTGAAATTTTTTGAACTTTTTTAGGTGCTTTGGGTCTCTAACACATCTGAACAAGCTAGGGCGGGGTGTCGGGCACACATTTAGCGATGTCCTTGGAAAACACATGCCCAGCACTCTAGGGCAATCTGCCATGCATGTCAAGGTGTTCAACACGTGAACACAAGACATGTAAGTCATCATGTTACTCAAACCTACATACACATAGTGTACACAAAAAGTCAAAATCAAACACAACCCCCAAAAATATTATTACAACGATTATGCAATAACTTCTTATACATTAGGAGAAGAACTCCTAATTAACCCAATTACATTCAAGTACAATACTAATAAGATAATGTGTACAATAATGACCATTCATCTCTTATATATCTTTATTCTCATTGATTACCCATGTAGGCCTACTAACAAGATAACCTTTTAGTGAATATACATTTGACCCCTTGTATACCCAATTAGGGTTATAACATAGTACCCACCTTTGAAGCTTTGTAGTTAAGAGTTTTACTATGATGAAATCAAGTAATAGGATTTCCTCAAATGTTTTGTTGTCTTACTACTACTAATGATTATCCTCTATCCATCCATATTCGATTCTTATTGACATCAATCTTTGTGTATGATGTTCCATAGTTTATTTTCCTTCGATTAGGTGTGTTGTTGTAACTTCTCCAATTTGTTGTAGTTGTTGGTTTTTGATAATATATTGTCACATAACAATTCCTTGATGCCAAATTCCATGAATGTCGTTGATTTTGTGATATACCTCTTTCAAAGTGAGGAGTTAATTCTCACCCTTCTTGTAGACTATCTTGGTAACGCGGATCTCAATAAGTTTCTGCATTTGATGGTTTTCTTTCACTTTCCACACCGTTATCATCCATCTTCTTTTCCAATACAATGACATGCTCTAACATGTGTGCTTGCTCTTCAATTATTCTCTCTTTTGAGATGATACCATAACCGTTGCATCCTCAAGATGGAGCTCAACTTCAAATATTTTATATTGACCTTCCTTTATCTTCTCTTCCTTCTCCCTTTGAAGCTAAACTATGATATCAATTGTCAAATTCATTTGTCCTTCAATTCTTGTTTGCATTTATGATTTGATTTCATCGACATTTTAGGCTTTCTTCAACCTTATTACATGCTTCCTCTTCAACTCTTCTAGGATTCTCTTCACTTATGATCATTGATATGCCTCGTGTAGATGCCTTTTCTTATTCTTAACATCGTTAAGAAGGTCATGTATATGATCACAAAACCATTGATTTCTTCATATTTGCTTTTCAATTCTTCCTTTTAATCATCCTTTTCCTTTTCTCCTTTGCGCATCCTTCTTTGCCTTAAGCTTTTAATGTCCTTGATAAGCACTTGATTAAGAATCTATGACTTGGAGAATTGATCTTCTTTTTCAGCAAGTTCCTCTTTGGCTTTATTCAATTCCTCCTTCATTGTATGCATATTTCCCCCATACTCAATATGAAGAGTATCCACTTCCTTTAATTTTGTTTCCTATCTATTTATTTGAGAAGACTTATTAAAATTCTTTCCACATGAAGAAAATGGTTTCTCTATCGAGACTTCATTCGCCACTACTTATCTACAATATTCCCTTGCAATATTTAGTCATTTTATATGATCAATTTCATCTTTATCTCCACTAAAATCAAGTATTTGTGTCAGTACTTACCCTAACACTTGGGTTCTTGACCAATCCTAGAACTCCCAATATAGTAAAATTCACAAGAATTATCCCCAAATTGTCCCAATTATTTTACCTAGATATTATCCATCAATCCTCTTTCAAACACCTTTTGAATCACTTCAATCAGATCTTCCAAACAAAATTTATGATAGTTTTAAGTAGATTTACCATTTTAAGCCAATCTATGGGCACTACTTTGCAAGTCAGCCATGTACTTATTATATCCCAAAAATTTGTTGCCAACTTCGTTGATAACGTGGACTATAACAACCTGAAATATCATCTCCTAAATGCCACTATTCTCACTCAATTCGGTTTTTCTAAAAGGAAGTTATGGGCAATTTGCCAAACCATGTTGTTTTTAGCCCTTCTCTTCAAAGTGAGCTTGTACAAACAGTAACTCCATCGATTTCACCTAAACAAATCCAAAGTTTGCACCAGTAATACATTTTTTGGTCTTCTTTTAGATGGCATTAATCTCACTTCAATTGGACTTTGGAATCTTTAGATAGGTGCATTTTAGTCAACGTTAGTACTTTTAGCAAGGTTTTAAGACTTGGGTCAAAACCCTAACTTGTACGTAATATAACTTTGAGATTCTCGAGCCTCTACCACTGATATAGTACATAATGTCTTCTTTACAACATTTGAAGTCTCACTCTATCTGAAGATCCCTAACCAAAGTTAGGAAACAAACCATGGAAAGTACAATTTGAAGGTGCCAAATGTTTCGAACCCTGTTATCCACCGGTTTGCACTAGCTCAAGTGAAGATGAGCCGCCAAAGACTGAGCAGACAGATGCTCAGAAGACAGAGTTCAGAGTTCAGCAGGTCTTTCAAAAGACCACCTTTTTCCGCATTTCCATCCCTTCGGGAGGATTGTAATAAATGACCTGAGTATGAAATATTGTAAAAGGCTATTGGCCAC
>CBVK0101884797.1:0-14745 GCA_900067695.1 Picea abies
TATAGGTCACCATCCTAAACCTTTTCAATATTTCCTTTGCATACTTATTTTGATAAATAAAAATACCATCTTCATATTGATTTAATTCAATCCCTATAAAATACTTCATCATTCTTAAATTAGACATTTCAAACTCAGTTTTCATGGTTGTATTACACTCATCCACTGAAAGATTTCTGGTGAAAATCAAATCATCAACATATAAGCATACAATCAAGATTTTACCTTCCCGATTTACCTTTGTATACAATTTTGTCTCACTCAGACTCCTATTGAATCATTCACCATTCAAATATTCATCAATTATGTTGTACCATACTCTGGGTGCTTGTTTCAATCCATACAATTCTTTCTTTAACCTATAGACCTTACCTTCTTATCCAACAATCTCGTATCCTGGAGGTTGTTTCAAATAAACCTTTTCTTCCAGAAAACCATTTAAAAATTCATATTTTACATCCATCTAGTACATACGCCATTTATTATGAGAAGCAATGGCTAACACCATTCTTACTATATCAAGCCTAGCTACAGGTGCAATTTTTTCATTGTAATCAATATGTGGTTGTTGACTAAACACCTGTGCTACAAGTCATGTCTTGTGCTTCTTAACTTCACTTTCAACATTTAACTTGGCCTTACAAATCCATTTAACACTTATACAATTTTTATCTTCGGGTAAATCTACAAGGTCCCAAGTGTTTTTCTTTTCTATGGCATCAATTTCCTGATTCATAGCTTCTACCCAAACGTTTTTCTTAACAACATCATCAAAATTTACAGGGTCATATGAAATTAATGCAAAATTTGAAACTTGATCTACTTCATCATTTTGCTCATATAATTCTCTTAAAATTTGAGTCTTCTGACCTCTAATTCTATTTATTAATGAAGCTAAAGTAGGATTCGATTCATCACTTACCTCTAATCTTTTTTTTTGTTCACCATGACCCAATGACTCACCCCACTCATATGTTATGGGTGTTCTTAGTTGTGATGGGGTAACTCCTGTTGATTTTCTTACATAAGTTATTGTTGCAAGTGTATGTGACTATGGAATCAACTCTCCACCCTGTACTTCCTTCTCATCTCCATCACCATCATCATGGGATATTTCAACTCCCCCTGAAACAATTTTATCAATTCTACCATCTCAGGCCTCTTCTTCCTTGAACTCAACATCTCTACCGATAACATACTTCTTGGTGATGGGATTATAGAGTCTATATGCCTTAGAATCCTCACTATATCCAACAAAGACACATTTCTCCCTTATGTCATCAAACTTTTTCCTGATCTCTTCAGGTACATGTGCATAAGCTACACACCCAAAAATCCTCAAATGAGATACGTTGTTATTCTTGCCACTCCAAGATTCCTGGGGAACTTGGTTCTCCACACTCTTAGTTGGAATCTTGTTTAGAATATATACTGAACAAATAACTTTATCACTCCAATATTATCTTAGAATATTCTTCTCCTTCAACATACTTAGAGCCGTATTCATAATGGTTCGATTCTTCCTTTCAACTACTCCATTCTGCTATGAAGTATAACAAGTAGTAAATTGTCTCCTGATTCCATGAGATTGACAAAAATCCATGAAGTCATTTAGCATATACTCACCTTTTTTGTTTGATATCAAGACTTTAATATATTTCCCACTTTCCTTTTCAACCATTACTTTAAACCTCTTAAATATATAAAAAACTTCATACTTTTGCTTGAGCAAATAAACCCAAGTTTTTCGACTGAAATCATCAATAAAAATCATAAAATAGAAATTTCCAGTCAATGAAGATGTTTGCATCGGTTCACATAAGTTTGTGTGCACAAGTTCCAATGGATCTCTATCCCTATATGAAACTCCATAAATAAATTTAACCTTGTGATTCTTCGCAAGTATACAACTCTCACACTTGCTTGCTGGTTGTTGAATACTGCGCAATCCATTCACCATTTTCTTCTTCAGCAACAAATCTAGAACTCCAAAATGTAAATGGCCATATCTCAAATTCCATAACCATGACTCATCTAAAACTTTAGCTTTATAGGCATTAAAAGAGTCAATCATATTATTTCTCATAAGAAGTTGAAGCACTCTATTCTTTGTCATCTCTACTCTGGAAATCAACTACTTACTTGGATACTTATCGTACCTTGTTTTTAAAGAACAATTTGTACTCTTTTTCTATTAGTTGTCCAACACTTAATAGATTGAAATTCATACTAGGTACATAATAAAAATCATCCATTTTTCTTCTTTCATCATTGTTAGTATAACAAGAGTCACACCTTTACCATTAAATCTTACCCTACTGTCATTACCCAACTTTACCTCGGACTGAATAATAGGAGCCAAACTTGAAAACAAGTATTTATTTCTAGTCATGTGATTGCTAGATCCATTGTCTAAAAACCAAACATCGTTTGAACTTTCGTGGGTTACATTACATGTGAGAAATATACATTTTTCGTCATCCTATGACTCCTCTGTCATGTGTGCAAACTGCTTTCCAACATTTGCTTGCTTCTTCTAACACTTGTTATTATAATGTCCAAATTTCTTACAATAATAAAATTGTACCTTAGATTTATCATACCTTTGATTTCCTTTCTGCTAGGATCTGTTGCTACCCCCCCTTAAGATAGGAAGATTATGGTGAGTTTTCTCCTAAAATTCTAAATCATTTTTTATGTCTAAATGATTAGTAGTTCGGCCTCCTCTTCCTCTACCTCTTCCTCTAGTAACATGCATTTGGGATTTGAAGGCATTCTCTAATGCATTATCATATCTATACATCATCGATTCATGAGCAATCAGAGAACCGTTAATTCATCAATATGGATTAGACTAATATTTTTAAATTTTTCTATGGGTACAACTACAAATTCAAATTTCTTTGGAAAAGATTTAAGAACTTTCTCAATTACTCTCTTGTTTGATAGGTATTCACCATACCGCCTTAGATGATTTACAACATCCATGAATTCAATCATGAAACTATCAACTGACTCAATGTTCTTCATCTTGAGATTCTCAAAGTCCCTTCTCAAATTCTGAACCTTGGCAGTCTTCACCTTGGATACACCATGATAGCTAGTTTCAATGATTTCCTAAGCTTGTTTTGAGGACACTGCACCTGGAACATTCAGAAGTATGGTTTCATTTACTACTTGTTGAATAAGAACGAGGGATTTGTTGTCTTTTTTTTTTTCTCCTTCAACAAAATTTGCTCAGCATTTGTCAGACCCATTTATGTTGCTTGGTCAATAGGCTCTAGATAACCAATAGTAACAAACTCCAAAAGATCTTGAGAATGCCCATTTCATATCAAATTCCAAATCATTGTATTCAGTTACAATGAGAAACTAGAAATATTACTAGCTCTAATACCACAATGAAGGATGCAGAGGAGTGCTTAATAAAACAATAAACATTTACTACAAGATTTTTAGCACTGTGTAACAACACTAGTAAGATACAACCATTGTTTCAACAATTGTTTTAGCAGGTGTTTCGACAACTATTTCAACAAACAATAAATAATAATTATAGCAAAAACTTTAGTGAACCACTCCTGCATCATAAACAAAGATCGATACTTTGTTCTACAACACCTTTTTCAACAACTATTTCAACAGGTGTTTCAACAAAGAGTAAAAGGCTATTACAACAAACATAGTTATTGCAGAACACGAGAATTATAATAACAAACTAAAAACTCACATTGCAGCAGCAAAATATCTTCAATGAATCATTATCTAGAATAGTAAATCAATTGAGTACTTATGTACTAAAAACTCAATAACAACTACATCAAACCATTTCACAGCACATGAATATCAAACCATTTCACAGCACATGAATTTAAATGAAGTTTTTAAACATAGCAAATAAAATACGCATGTTACATCATAATATATATTCTATAATAAACATGAACATTAACATGAGTTTACAAACTCAGATTCAAATACAAACATAGTATAAAATCCCTTATTAATATTCTTAAAATTTCATTATCAATTTTATTTCTATGTATTACAAATCAAAATTATACGTATATACATGCAATTAGTTGGTTATCTTGCCCCTTGGTTGTGCCTAAGTCATATTTGGATTTTCAACATTAAATTTCATTATCAATTTTATCTCTATGTATCACAAATCAAAATTACATATATATACATGCAATTAGTTGGTTATCTTGCCCCTTGGTTGTGCCTAAGTCAAATTTGGATTTTCAA
The DNA here is from genome assembly GCA_900067695.1 of Picea abies. NCBI lineage: Eukaryota > Viridiplantae > Streptophyta > Pinopsida > Pinales > Pinaceae > Picea > Picea abies. Next base: position 4,252 of record CBVK0101884797.1, read on the forward strand.
CATTAATGGTTCATTGTACCTTTGAAATTTGATGGATCAAAAAATGATGTGACAGAGATACCTTTTGAGTGATTAAAAGGATGAATATTAATTTATGGGTGGTGGAAACTTTTCAAAATCTGATCTGCTGATATAAGTTGTCTCTTTTTGAACGGTGGAATGATTAATCTCCTAACATTGAACAACCTCCCCGAAGAATTCCATGAAAGTGATCAACAAGTTATCGTTCAATCTTAGTCTGATTATTCAAAATATAAAGAAAGCCAATGAATTCCCTCAATCCAACGAAGCAGAGATCGGACACTGTCTTAAAGTAAATTCGGTGCAGATAACCAAACGATGGCTCTCCACATCGAGTCGATGGGTCGGTCCCATGCAGATGGTTTTTCTGCGTACAGTGAATTCAACGATATCGTTCAATACCAAGTATGCAACAATATTTTCCAAAGTGACCGTTGCGGATTCATATCGAGCTGGGAGATTATAGGCGATTAGAAAGGCTTCTTGATTGACAGATTTTTATCCGCATTATAAATCATCACACCTTCTTTAGAAACCACACTACTTCAGCTGTGAAACGCCTTCAGTAATGGCCAATGGTTTTTTCCCAATTGGTGTATGCCATTTTTTATTGTTATATGTAAATATCATGATCCAAAGGGCCATGCAAAAATACTCGAGGTGAAGATGTAAATCTAAAGTTTGTAATTTTGATCCATTAGGATATATTTCATCGCCACGTTGTGTATATCCCTTTTTCTATCCAAGAAGATTCGTACTGATTAAGAGAACCATGGAAGTTATACTTCAGTTTGAATATGTGTATAGTGGAAGTGTTCTAGTATCCATTAAAATTATCAATTTGAACATGTGTATGGTGAAAGTGTTCTAGTACATTTCTTTGTTATTACTATAATCACAAATCTCTTTCACGAATGTTGATAAGCGTGTATTAAGCAATTGTTGTATTGAGCACACATGATTCATCTATTGCTTTTTGGACTTTCTATTTTGTAAGTCCAAATACATTTGCTTTCAATGATTTTGCAGCCCAACAACTTCTTTTTTTTTGTTTTAGATTGATTTCTTAAAAGCGAATTTTTGATTCCATGTGGCCTTCACATGATGCCTCATGTTTCCTGCTCCCACATAGCCTTTGACCATGGCTTGGGTTCCCTCGAATTTGAAGTGGACATTTCAATATTTCTAAGGTCATGCATACCGTTGTTATAAAACCAAAATTCCTTGAGTATATATATATATATATATATCATGAAGTTTTTAGGGTTAGTTCAATTAATATAGAGTGAGATGTCAGTTTATCATGCTTTTGTTGGTTATGGGTTTGAGTATCTTGTAGATGGTTTACCATTATTAACTTCGATCAAATATGAAGAAGTATTAGGAGAATTTTAAATAAGTACATTTACTCTCAAAAAAAAAAATATGCATTCCAAGACTTATAAAATCAATAGATTTGTATTTTTCATATGATTGATTTAGTTTTAGTAATATGAAAAATTGAATTTTGAATTAAAAAATTATAAACACAATCAACATGGCTTATAACAATGAGAGGACGTTTTACCTATTACATGATAAAAAAAAGAAACGAGTGGTCATATTCTTTTAGCTTACTAGACAATGTTGGTGCACCTTACATTCTATTGCTAAATCTAATACTATGCTTTCTCCCATAATTGTAATTATGCACAAACTTCATATGTTAACAACATGAAGCATGTGATTTTGTTTTGATTTAATATAACATCGAAACTGCTAACTAAGAGGGAACAACCTTGACAAGTATCGACCATGATACCCCAGAGGAAATTGATGAGGTAGAGGGACTCATGGAACGGGGAAATTGATCAAGTAAAGGGATTGATGGAATGGTTGAGTGAAGTGGAGCTAAGATGAATCGATGAAGAAAATAGGAATCTTGCACAAGAAGCTAATCTATTCTTTCAAACATAATGACTTCACCTAACGTACTGATGAGAAGATCACGTGACCAATAAAGAGAAGGTCACAGAGGTGGTTGAACAGTTAATAATTGTGGCAGTTGGCCCATATAGAGAGAGAATGGCCACTTGAATAACTGACGGGAAATGCCCCTTTATAGTTTGAATGACTGCATGTTACATCTGCAAGACATTGTAGAGATTATGAGGGGATGGAAAAGAAGACTAGGGGAGGAAAAAAAACACGTGCAAGGTGAGTAAGAGGTGAGAAATTTTTGATTGAAGAAGAACCCTGCAATAGAGATTTCACCTAGATGCAGAAAGGAGACCCCACAACAACAAAAAACGCTAAGAGAGGAGAAAAAGATCACAGAAGCATGAATGTGTTGATTGAGAAAGAAAATAATAACTTTCTGGAAGAAAATAGGAAGCTTGTCTCAGTTGTTGATGATCACCTTGAACAGAGAAGACTTAAATTCCTGAACTAGAGAAATAATGCGTTGCAACTTGGTTCTTACTAGAAAGAAATCGACACTGGTAAGGGGAGGCTGCCAAGGGATTCTTTAGAAGAGAAGGGACTTCGTTTTGCAGAGGTGATCTAGTTGAGACACCACCTCATAAACCTGTAGAGACCCGAAGCTCAGTGGGAGGTGGAAACTTCTACTATATGAGAGGAGAAGGAGAATAACCTTCATAGATCATCGCAAAATCAGAACACTTTTGAGTCAATTTCCTTGGTGTTATCATGGCTTGGCACGGGGGTGGAATGTTGTAGGAAGTGACTCTACAACCAGGCCTAAGTGTCACAGAACCATACTTTTTTTTTTCTTACAACAACATAGTATTTCTCACCAAGTAAATTTTAATACTCTTCTATCTTTAACCACATAAGTTACATTGATAAGAAGTCCCTTAATAACAATATTTTTGCAATTTTACCTTTTATAGTTGTATCATTTTTTATATGCATCGTTACTAATCGCGTCCCATGTTAAAATCCTTATGGTATAACTACTAGTCCCATGTTATAAATCTTATGGTATAACTTCTATGTGTGGACAAACCCTTAATTATTATTCCAAGGGAAGGATTGCTAAGGTTAGGGTTATTATTTATTATAAAACCCTTATCGCAACCTTGTTTACTTGTAGTCTAAGTTGGCGAACTTTCCACTTAATTGCTAAGGGTAAAGCAACGCCGATGCGAGGATTAATTCTATTATGGTTTTTATGTAAGTTATTAAAATGGTTTTCCCCTACTGATCAATCATAATGTAGGTTTGATGGTTAAACAAGCATTTGTAAAATAATCACATCGTAAACATGTCAGCGTTAATTATGTTTTGACATTTGATAAATGATTAGTTGGTGGTTCTTAAGACAAGGCTTATCGTACTTTGTCTCCATTTAAAACACATGTTCGTAGCCTCTAATGGAAACACTCATGTACACTAAGTGTAACCTTCTTGGAACATGAGCTAGGTGACTAATGCTACAACCACTTTGCAGTTTTCGATCATTCCTTGACTGTTTTGGTAATCTTCCAGAGCGAGATGAGGGTTTCTTCTGGTTTTGAGTTAGGAAGGTTCTAGGTTTTTCTTTCTCTATTCTTTAGTTTCTTCCCATGTGGCTTCGAGACAGGTTGTTGTTTACCTATTCTAAACCTTGCGCATAGTATTTTTTCGTTTTAGGTTTTTGCTCTCACTTCATTCAACATTTTGGGATACTGGGCATAACCAGGTTAGTGTTTTCTAATCTCTTTCTCGTTTAATGAAGTCCCAATTATCGTTACATAGTTCCCATTACTGCAACTTGTCAATGGGGTTTATTTACTATCCTTTGTTGAAGGTTTATACCTCTGTGTTACTAGGTCCTGTGCACATTTCACTAACTTGTCAATGGGGTTTATTTACTATCCTTTGTTGAAGGTTTATACCTCTGTGTTACTAGGTCCTGTGCACATTTCACTCAATTCTTATATTTTGTTTAAATACTCAGTCATAGACGATGTCCCTATTAATGATGTTCCCTTCATTTTTGTTTTTAAAACTTTACAGATCATTCCATGTAATGGCTGCAACCCATTATGTATTCGAGTATTATAGTTTATTTTTCTCATTTTATATGTATAATTTCTTCTGGTAAGATATAAATTTTATATATGTCAAGCAAATGATGGGCCCTTGTTGTGGAAGAGGGAACTCAACAATGAGACGTTGATTCTTGTTGGTCAAATTGTTCTACTACAGGAGTTTCTATACAGGGTTTTGAACTACTTGAGATAAAATTTCATATCCTAATGCTCCCGTAATTCTTTTAGAAAAGTTTCATTTACTTTTTCTAATACATTGTGCATCATGCATGTGTACTCGGTCATATTAGCAAGGTTTCTCTGGATAATACTCAGTCTGAATGTGCTTGTAAGTATTTTTACTTAAATGTCATTTATATTGTATAAATTTGTCATACCCAGGTGCCATACTAATCACTTCATTTAAAATTGTTGTTGACAGGTGTTAACTATGGATTCTACGCCGAGACGGTCACCCTTGAGATGTATTTCACTCTGTAAACTACACCCTAAATGTGGTTAATGGAATTGATACCACTATCTAATATTGTTTCTATGTAATTAGTGGTTATCTAACGTATTTCTATCGACCACATCCTTGGTCTACTAATAAAAGAATAAATGTAATATGATCAATTGTTATGTTTCTCCGATTGCAATTTTCCTACAGGAGTTGGTTGTATAAGAATGTTCTGTTGTTTGGTTTGAAAATTAAACTACAAACTTGTTAAACCGCATAGATGCTTATTTCTTTTTCAAAGGGGTTTTACCCTCATTGAGTTAATAGAGTTGATATTTGGTAAAACTCAATTATAGCTATGTTCATAATTTCTTAACGGAATTTTCTTGGTTCTTTAGTTTGTTGTCATGAATGGAGAAAAAGATCACAGAAGCATGAATGTGTTGATTGAGAAAGAAAATAATAGCTTTCTGGAAGAAAATAGGAAGCTTGTCTCAGTTGTTGATGATCACCTTGAACAGAGAAGACTTAGATTCTTGAACTAGAGAAATAATGCGTTGCAACTTGGTTCTTACTAGAAAGAAATCGACACTGGTAAGGGGAGGCCGCCAAGGGATTCGTTAGAAGAGAAGGGACTCTATTTTGCAGAGGAGATCTAGTTGAGAAAGCACTTGATAAACCTGTAGAGACTCGAAGCTCAGTGGGAGGTCGAAACTTATACTCAATGAGAGGAGGAAGGAGAATAACCTTCTTGGATCATCGCAAAATCAGAACACTTTTGAGTCAATTTCATTGGTGTTATCATGGCTTGCCACAGGGGTGGAGTGTTGTAGGAAGTGACTCTACAACAAGGCCTAAGTGTCACACAGCTATAATTGTTTTTTTCTTACAATAACATAGTATTTCTCACTAAGTGTAATACTGTTCTATATTTGACAACATAAGTTACATTGATAAGAGGTCCCTTAATAGCAATATTTTTGCAATTTTACCTTTTATACTTGTATCATTTTTTATATGCGTAATTACTAATCCTGTTTGTTTCATGTTATAATCCTCATGGTATAACTACTAGTCCCATGTTATAAATCTTATGGTATAACTTCTATGTGTGGAAAAACCCTTGATTACTATTCCAAGGAAAAGATTGTTAAGGTTAGGGTTATTATTTATTATAAAACCCTTATCGCGACCTTGTTTACATGTAGTCTAAGTTGGCGGAGTTTCCACTTAATTGCTAAGGGTAAAGCAACGTCGATGGAAGGATTAATTCTATTATGGTTTTTATGTAAGTTATTAAAATGGTTTTCCCCTACTGATCAATCATAATGTAGGTTTGATGGTTAAACAATCATTTGTAAAATAATCACGTCATAAACATGTCAACGTTAATGATTTTTTGACATTTGATAAATGAGTATTTGGTGGTTCTTAAGACAAGGCTTATCGTACTTTGTCTCCATTTAAAACACATGTTCATAGCCTCTCATGGCAACACTCATGTACGCTAGGTGCAACCTTCTTGGAATGTGAGCTACGTGAGTAATGCTCCAACCACTTCGCAGTTTTCGGTCATTCCTTCACTGTTTTGGTAATCTTCCAGTGCGAGATGAGGGTTTCTTATAGTTTTGAGTTAGGAAGATTCTAGGTTTTCCTTTCTCTATCCTTTAGTTTCTTCCTATTTGGCTTTAGGATTGAGTGTTTTTTACCTATGCTAAACTTTGTGCATAGTATTTTTTCATTTTAGGTTTTTGTTTTCGCTTCATTCAACATTTTGGGAGCCTGGGCATAACCAAGTTAGTGTTTTCTGGTCTCTTCTTGTTTAAATAAGTCGCAATTATCATTACATAGTTTCCATTACTGTAACTTGTCAATGGGGTTTATTTACTATCCTTTGTTGAAGGTTTATACCTCTGTGTTACTAGGTCCTGTGCACATTTCACTTAATTCTTATATTCTGTTTAAATACTTAGTCGCAGACGATGTCCCTATTAATGATGTTTCCTTCATTTTTGTTTTTAAAACTTTACAGATCATTCCACGTAATGGCTGCAACCCATTATGTATTCGAGTATTATAGTTTAATTTTTCTCATTTTATATGTATAATTTCTTCTGGTAAGATATAAATTTTATATACGTCAAGCGAATGATGGGCCCTTGTTGTGGAACAGGGAACTCAACAGAATGAGACGTTGGTTCTTGTTGGTCAAATTGTTCTTCTACAAGAGTTTCTATACAAGGTTTTGAACTACTCAAGATAAAATTTCATATCCTAACGCTCCCGTAATTCTTTTAGAAAAGTTTCATTTACTTTTTCTAATACATTGTGCATCATGCACGTGTACTCGGTCATATTAGCAAGGTTTATCCGGATAATACTCAGTCTGAATGTCCTTGTAAGTATTTTTACTTAAATGTCATTTATATTGTATAAATTTGTCATACCCAGGTGCCATACTAATCACTTCGTTTAAAATTGTTGTTGACAGGTGTTAACTATGGATTCTACGTCGAGACGGTCACCCTTGAGATGTATTTCACTCTGTAAACTACACCCTAGATGTGGTTAATGGAATTGATACCACTATCTAAGATTGTTTCTATGTAATTAGTGGTTACCTAACGTATTTCTATCGACCACATCCTTGGTCTACTAATCAAAGAATAAATGTAATATGATCATTTTTTATGTTTTTCCGATTGCAATTTTCCTACAAGAGTTGGTTGTATAAGAATGTTCTGTTGTTTCGTTTGAAAATTAAACTACAAACTTGTTAAACCCCATAGATTCTTATTTCTTTTTCAAAGGGGTTTTACCCTCATTGAGTTAATAGAGTTGATATTTGGTAAAACTCAATTATAGCTATGTTCATAATTTCTTAACGGAATTTTCTTGGTTCTTTAGTTTGTTGTCATGAATGATTCCAAGAATTATTTTCAGTGATTTTGTTATCTTATCTTGTTTCATTCTTGTTTTAAAATTTCTACACAACCTAGAAGGATGTTTTTAAAAAATCTGATATTATGTGTTCAACCTTTACTACCTCGTTGTTTTATTCCATAAACTTCACTTTTTGTATATGCTAGATTTCCTCCACAATAGTAGCGCTATCATTTTAGAACCCCACCCTATTGTTTATAATTCAATTTATATAGAGTATTATCATTACTTAAACTCTCGTAATTATATGGCCATAATTTCAAAATTCTAATCTAGATATTGATATACTCATTGATACCTGATACTTAATATGATAATCGCATAACAAAACTGAAATAAGATAAATTATCTAATCTCTAGTTAAATTGAAACTGTAAAAACAATAGATTATCCATGAATTGCAACATGAACAACAATTAAACTCACTAGAATAGAAGTTGCACATGGAAGAATAACCTCTAACTAAATTTTTTTTTAGGGAAAACACATGTTAAGTGGGTCGTTCATCCCAACCATAAATCAGAGCTACCACATATCCCCACTATGAAACCCCCGAGCTGAATCCAAATCCAATAACTTAACCAAGTGACTTGTTGCAGATTGTAGGGCTACACTATTTACATGAGTATTCTTGTGTCATGTGACTTTTCCATATTTTACATCTTCTTCATAATGGAGTCCCATCCTCTTTGTTTCCTTTTCTTTTATAATATTTTCCCAGGTCTTTGAAACATGTACGATCCTCTTGCTCATTGACCACCTGCCAATTTGTTTTTTACACATGTTTCTTTAAATTCGCTAGAATCCTGAGGTTTGTCTCACTTAGTTGAGTTAACTCAACAAATCTTCACCACTTGTCCCATTTCTGCTATCACTTGGTAGTTTCTCTTTTGGATAAACAAACTCTCTCTTCTAGCAGTCCCACTTAATGTGTGATACCTCTTTTACTCCTCTTTTATTAATAAATAAATAAATAATAAAACAATAAGTATTTGAGTTAGATCACAAAGATCCATAATGTATTGATAAACAATCAAAAAGTAATAATAATTTTTAATTTTGAAACTTTGGGGTATCACTTCCACCCCCCTTTTCAACTTAACACGACCCTCAGTGCTAACTAATATTGGTCTGGATCATTCTAGAAAAGAAATGGATATGATTTTCACATATGATCCTCCATTTCCCATGTAGCCTCTTCGGGACTAAGGTATCTGCACTTCACTTTTACCTGTCTCATGGCTCGATTCTAAACTGTAAGCTCCCTCCCATCTAGAATATGATCTAGATCTCTTGGGAGATATCCCTCGGGTTCCACATGTATCACATTCCAATCCACACCATGAGTAGGATCATGTATATATATTTTTTAATAATGAAACATGGAATACATCATGTAGTTTTACTGTGGATGGAAGTGCAAGCTGATAGGCTACAGGTCCTATTATTGCAAGCACTTCAAAGGGACCACAATATCTAGGAATTGATTTAGTATACCTTCCCAGTATTAAAGAACTATTTTTATGCTTTACCCTTATATACACATTGGGTTTTACCCTCATATACTATTTTTCAAAGGGGTTTTACCCTCATTGAGTTAATAGAGTTAATAGGGTTTTACCCTCATAGGAGGAAAAATACATATACATTGGAGAAGAATGGTAGGATGCATATGTTGCTGCCAATGGAGGAGAAAGAATATGATCTAGATCTCTTGGGAGATATCCCTCGGGTTCCACATGTATCACATTCCAATCCACACCATGAGTAGGATCATGTATATATATTTTTTAATAATGAAACATGGAATACATCATGTAGTTTTACTGTGGATGGAAGTGCAAGCCGATAGGCTACAGGTCCTATTAATGCAAGCATTTCAAAGGGACCACAATATCTAGGAATTGATTTAGTATACCTTCCCAGTATTAAAGAACAGTTTTTATGCTTTACCCTTATATACACATGGTCTCTAATATTGAACTCTCTTGGGGTTCTTTTGGAATTTGCATAGCTCTTGTGCTTGTCTTGAGCTACTTTCAAATTCTGTTGTACCTATTTCATTGTTAGTTCCATTTCCTTTAACATTTTAGGTCCTCTAATTAATATGTTGACAGGATTACTCCAAGAAACAAGGCTGTTACATTTTCTTCCATAAAGAATTTCAAAAGGACTAAGTTTAGTTGAAGCTTGGTAATGATTATTATATGTGAATTCCACCAAATGTAGATATTCTTCCCATTTGTTTGGTTTGTTCATAACATACATTATAAGCATATCTTCTACTATTTTATTAGTTCTTTTAGTCTTCCCATCCATTTGAGGATGGTAAGCAGTGCTAAAAATTAATTTTATATCTAAGCCTTTAAAAAGGGATTTCCAAAAGTTTTGTGTGAATTTTTCATCTCTGTCTAAGATTACAGTTTTAGGAATTCCATGTAGTCAGAATATTTCCTTCATAAATGTATCTTTTATGTTAATGGATTTATGGGGGGATTTAACTACTATAAAGTGTGATTCTTTGCTCAATTTATCAATAACAACCATTATTGAATGATTATGTTCACTGCTTTTAAGTAACCCTATTATAAAGTCCATACTTATAATTTCTCATTTCCATTCAGGAATGGGTAAGGGTTGTAATAATTTGGCTGGATACTGATGTTTGACTTTAACTTTTTGACATTATATCCACTTAGATAAATATTCAACAGTTTCTCCTTTCATATTAGGCCAATAAAATTCATTTCTTAGCATAGTAATTATTATCTGATAGCCATGATGTCAAGAGTATGGATTTTCATGTAGTTAATTCGACATTAGTAGTTTAATTTCTTCTACTTCAAGGATGTAGAACCTATTTTTATAGATCAATAGCCCATTTTTAGAAAGTTTGAAGTCTGATTTTTCAATTTCATCTTGATTTTCTCCCAATTTTGATTTAATATTTTGATATTTTGTATCATTTTCAACCTCAATATTGACTTTTTCCTCTAAATCAGTTTCATAATTACTTCTTGTAATTGTATAAATCATATTTTCATGTCTTCTCAATGA
>CBVK0101884804.1:0-10852 GCA_900067695.1 Picea abies
ATGTCAGCCAGCAGTGTCGATTTTCATATGGCATTCATCCCTTCAAGGATGAGGTATTATGTGATGTTTCCGCGCTGGATGTCTATGACATTCTCTTGGGCCATCCATATATGTGGAAGCGCCATGTTATTTATGAGTCTCGGCCTCGTAATGTAATTCTTACTCTGGGGGGTCATCTCTACAGGATACCAGAGGTAATTCTGACTATTGCCCCACCTAAACAGTGTTGTAAGGTAGTATCTCATACTAAAAAATTCAATGTCTTCACAATTTGTTCAAAAGGTGAACAAAAGGACACTACAACCATGACAGCCTTGGTTCAAGCACCTTCTATCCAACAGAAGAAGGTCGACAAGATTGCAGCAAAGCGCAAAGATTCCTTCCACACACAGTCATCTCATGTAGCCCAACTAGTTCAACATATTCAACCCCGTCAGCAACAAGTTCATGACAGCCTTCCACAATCCAAGCAATGCAACATCTGCAACAAGGCAAGCAACTCACCAAGATTCAGATGCAACAATCGTTTTCCTCTCTCCCCCAGGAACTCAATGCAATGGAGACCATTTCTTCCTAAGGAGGGAGGATTGATCCAGGTGGATATTGGTAGCCACCCACCTATTCCAACTGGCTCGTTTTGGCAGTTTTTCAGTTTGGCAAGTTTTTCGCTAGTTTTTGAGTCCCGAACTTCTGGGGTCGTTTTGAGGCCCTAAACAACGTTTTTAGGGCTCTCCACAATCATAATGTGGAATTTAGCCAGAGTCTGATGATAACATGTGTATTCCTTGGACATACCTTTCCAACGGGCTATCGTGTGCCTAAAACGAGGGTTGTATGCAAAATTTACGCCCCCGGTAAGTTGATACACCAAACTTCCCAAAATAGGGTCCACAAAATTGTTGGCTTTTCATCTCCTGGGGTTAGGGTTTTGGATTTACTTTATGTTAAAAAGGCCTTTAGAGCCTCATTGTATATCATCTTCTTATGAATGTGAGTAGCCGTCGCATCTCTTCTAAGAGATAAGTTGCCACCATTGTAGCAAGTATTTCACTCTGTATTTTTACAGTCTTTGTACATTTTCACTCATTAATAGAAATTTTGTATTAATGTATCTATGTGTTTATGGCTACATCTCTGATACATTTATTTTATATTATTGGATATTTGAGATATGTCTCTACATTTCTTTATTATATCTCCGCTCTCATTTCGTGCCAAAAATAATCCGGATCAATTTGTTTTACATACCACTAGATTTGTTGATCTTTTCTATATATTCCTGTGGGAAATATCAAGAAGATAGATTTGAGGAGGTCATTGAGAGAAATGACCTAGATATACCTCCTTACCTAGGTTGATGAATGACTTGGGACAAAGCTTCAAATTCATCAAAAAAATATTCATATCAAGTTATGTTGGGATCTTGGCTCATGAAGTAAGGGAACATATAGATGGATTGAATGAGGAAACATTGCTAAAAGATCCCTATATAAGTGATACATAATTGAGTAATAAGAATTTTTTAGAGTCACCATTCACTGCAGAATAACTTTCGACACTTTTTGAATACTTGAAAGCATTGGTGGAAATTTTCCAAAAGGAGTTTTTCTTGTTGGGCAACTTAGATTAGGGAAAACTATGTTGGTTAGGGCCATTGTTGGTGAAGATGGAGGTTTTTTCTTTTTTGCAGTAGAAGAAAATTTGAAGAAATAATAATTGTGAGATATGAAACGATTTCATTGATGTTACAATATCACACAAGGAATGATGAATCTGTCATCATTATTATCAAAGGGTAGAAGAGGGGTATGTTCCAGCAATTAAGACCCAAGAAATGAAGAGAACTAGATTGGAATAAAATGAACTAGAGAACATTATTTTCACACTCTTTGATTAGTATCCCAATTGGACATTAAAACAACTTTGGATGCAAACATATTGACCTCAAAAAATTATAAAGAAAGTATTGAATGATCTTGGAATTTACAACAAAAGGGTAATAAATCAAGGAAAATACGAGCTTAAACTTGAATATAAGGAAACTATTGAATACATTTATGATGAATAGATCAATTGGAGACAAAATAAATCAATTGGGATGTTTGGTGTGTAATTTTGTGAGGAAGCTTCAATATCTCAATTATGGTCAAGTTGAGCCTAAAATAAATAGTGGGGGATTTAGTTATGTTAGAGCCCAATAAAATCTACCAATAGTTGTAATGTACATCCACACTACTATCCAAATCATGATTGTCATCTATTTATTTGTCCTTTGACGTTGCTCACATTCTCATGGTTCCACTTCAAATATTTTATGAAAGTTTATGAACTTGAGGATTAATGGATTTTGAAGCTTTGTGGCTAGTGTTGATTTTTCTCCTCTGCATTTGAGGAAAGAATATGAAAAGGAATGAGGGATCCTCAATGTAATTGAATTTTCTAGGTTTTCCATTATGCATTCTCCTATCAATGTCTTCATTAGAGGTTGTTCAAAATAATCAATCTTGAGAAACAAAAATGTGATAATATCATTGGTAAACTATTATGAATAGGTAGTGACAAGTTGGGAATTAAATATTATTCCAACTAATATCCTAAAATTAGGGTATATGGATTTTATATTGTGGTTGTGAGGCTCTTCAAAAAAGGAAAACTTAGGGGCTTGGAATTTGTGTTTTATGTAAAAATTGTGATGAAACTAATTTATAATAGGCTATCTTCTGTCCATTTATGGCATATGTGTGGAAGGATATTACTTGATGGTTAAATACAAATAATTTTAGGATTGGAGAAGATTCCAACTATTATTTGCATGGTTGGTTTCAGAAAAGAGAACCAAAATAATCGAGATCGATCCCCTTTCTCGCTTTCTGGGTTTCTATGAGGGGAGAGAGTATGAAAAATGTAATTGATCCTTTCATTTACTTGAGTTATTGGTCTTCCACTAGGGGTTTCAGATCAAATACCAATATTTTAAAAACAAATATAATAAATCCAGGTGTGGTGCTTAGTGTGATGATATATTTTGGAAAGGGAGTGTGTGTGAGTTGTATATTTGAATAATATGGATGGGCCCAACTTGATGCACTTCATCTTTTGATATTACTATTTTTATTAGGAAATTTTCTAAATGAGATTAACATTTAAGAACATTTTTATCCATTTGTTCATAGCTCCACTTCGCATGGATGGATGAATGTATTAAAGTATCTCTTCTCTTCCTTTTTTTTTTTCTTTTTCTAATTGGAAGTATACCTAAATATGGATATAATTTCAAAGGGATATAATGAATATTGAATATACATATGAATATTTTTTGTTGTATTAATCCATATAGATCCATATGGAATAATTTTGGTTGTCTCAAAATATCTTTATATTTGAATAAATATGGATCCCCACCAACCAGATTATGGCACAAGTTATCTTTGCCTTCCATCAATTGAAGAAGGCTAGACCTATTATGAGGAACAAACTAGTAGGAGAACTTGTAATTGATAGGACTATTTTTTGGGGATTTTTTCATGGTGCTTGTCAAGGGGTAGAGAGTATTTGTGGATTAGGATGTGCCTTATCTCTTATGAACACTTTATTAAGATTAAGGAAAATTTGGGAAAAGGGACTAACAATAAAGCATAATTTATGGCTCTAACGGATCTATTTATACTAGCTATTTTAGGAAGATTATAAAACCTATACATATTTGGTGATTCTCTCTTAGTCATTAGATGGATGAGGAGGGAAAAATATATACATAATGTAAACTTGTAGGGATTGGAAACTCATTTTCTAGAGATTTCTTCTTAGTTTACTGAAATTTCTTTCACCAATATCTTTATAGATCTAAACAATGAGGTAGATAATCTGTCAAAGTAGAGAATTCTTTAGGATCTTGGCTTCATATGGATATATGAACATAATGTAGGTGTCTCGATAGAGACACTACAAACATTATAATTATCCTTATTTTCTACTCTAACATGTAGTTAATATCACAATTGATGGTTTTAATATTTTCACTAGAAACTTTTGGACTTGTAATTAAGATAGAAAATCTATTAGTAGAGGTTACAAAGGAACTAGGAGAAACATATCTATGGAGGAATATTTTTTGATCTTGTAGGGAACCCTTTTTTCACAAACATCTTGTTGTTTCTCATATTGCTAAGGCACTTGAATACAAAGTACTTGTTTTCCACCTTTGAATACAAAGTACTTTTTTTCAAAGGAAAAAAATGTTTAGACTTATGTGAATGCAATATTATTTAATATAGTAGCATTTCTATGCTTGATATTAAATGACACTAATAATGTTCTTTGAAATCATTGTGATTGTTCGTACAAAAAAATTAATTATTGCTTAGGTTTGGACCATTTGATGTGTACTCTATATTCAATGTGTCATTAACTTATAATATATGTGTAGTATTTATAGTTTCTATATTGCTTGGAGGGTAAGTACATAGATTGGAAATAAAAATTGAAAATGGTAAACATTGAACAACCATGTTCAACAATGAAAATCATTCAAATAATATCACTATCATATGAACTTTAAATGCCTTGTTTGGACTCTTAATAGGTTAAAATGTAAAATTTAAAACTATCGTTATTTGGCAAGGTGGATAGTTCAACTACAAAGGAAGTAGTAACTAGTTTAGTGACTACCAAAGTTTAGGATTGGAACCTCACAAGTGACAAGTAAGTTAAGGTGAGAAATCATCATGATAATAATCTTCATTTCCATCGATATCACAATCCTTATCATGAATCATGTATGCATTTTTTTCATTTTCTTCCTCATCCTCATCTGTGATGCAGATTACATTCTCACTCTCAAACTCTTAATTGGGAATGAAAGTATCTTATTCAAACACTCTATCATCATCTTCAACATCCTCTTTCAATGTTTCTTGTAAATTATCACATTGCCCATCAAGCATTATATCAACAACTTTCATGATTTTAAATTTTAAACGAAACTCTGTTTGAATGATATACAACCATTCTAGGATTTTTAAATCATAAATTAGAAATGATTGGTTAATTTGAAGAGGGGAACCATATGACTGATTAGTCTCTGATAAAAATTGATGTGTATTTGTAGGTATTGAATCCATACTCATCAAGTTGTCTTGCAGATGGTTTGATCCATTTACATTTTAATAATATATGACAATTTTCACCATAATCAACTCAAATAATTTCTTGGATGATTCCAACATAAATTTTCTTCTCGATTTCATGATGAAATTCAACACTAACAATAGAATCACAATTTGCCTTGCCTTTGTCCTTTTCTTCCACTATTTAATGACTACCATAGGCTCACATTCCACTAAAATTCCAAGCCCATAAATGTGGATATTATGTAATATCAATTTCCTCCATTGCTATATCTTGACCTTATTCTTTTTCATCACTGATTACATAAATAACCCATTCATAAAATTTTGGAAAAGAAACACCTCTAATCAAATCACGACGTCTACAATTTCATGGTTGGTGCATCTTTTTTCCATTCTCTTCTTTATATTTTATACATAGAATACGAGTGTACAAGATAGTAAGAATAATAATATAAATGTGTAAATTCAATTGAATAAATAAATTAACATGTAAAGAGCATTTTCAATTGTGCCACTTATCGAACAAAGATGTTCTTTAAAGAAAATAGGCATGTATCATGGTTATTTCTCCATGTGATAGCTTGAAGAAGCACCCATTGCATTCTAATACTTCACCTATAACTCTTTCATCGTTGTCATCATCCCATAGATGCAAATTGATAGTTTAAAAATACTTCATATATATTATGTGCAAAATACCATGGCCTGTTGCATTATATATCCCTTAGACATGTCGCCTTCCAATTTTCTGCTAGTATGAACAATTTTTTTCAAAAAATTCATACATAATTATATAGGATACATACATCTCATTCTTATTGGGACATAATTATCTAGTTCATATTCTTGATGTATCAAAAGATGCTTTGAAATATTAAAGATTGTTGTCAAAAATTCATGTTCCAATAAACAAAATACTTCAATAACCTCTTCCCTCAAACTATCAAAATTTGAAGGAGTAAACTCATTCTCTTTAATATTAATATCAATCTTATAATTCATAATATTTCCCCCCTTGCCAAACTTGATATATTGACCACAATAGGTAAAATATCCTTGATTATGAAATGATTTTCATGGGTTTTGAGGCCTCTTAAACTATTAATGTCAGTTTGGATTCTAATATTACTACTTACATATCTAGTGGGAAAGCAAGTTTAAGACATCAACTTTAATAATTGTGCATGTTGTTATTTTATACACACATAAGGAGCACTATATTTTTCATATTTTCCATCATCATAGTTTTCAACACAAAGATTTCAATGAAAATTTAATTCTTGAAAGTATTAACATGATGAAATAGTATCAAAAGCACCAAAAAAAAGTTTCTATAATAGCATAAACTATATCTTTCTTATTGTGCATAAATTCAATAGTATGTCTAATAGTTATATCCTTAAAGTATGGAAACTTGTATAATATACACAGTCATTTTACACTAATTTCATTACATGAATAATTTCTACTACCGTAAATTCCACCACTTTGAATACACAACATTCTTTTTGGTCCATTCTCAATAATGTATTCACTTGTTATTGGAAATTGGCAATGGTGCTTCATGATTCTCTTCATGACCATTAAAACGTGGTTTTGGTCAATGATATGGATGCTCAATTTTAAGGTAACCACAATTTCCACAATAAATACACTTAAAAAAACTAATTTAGTGCCTCTCAAAATCTTTAAAGTTGCAAGCACAACCTCCATGGTATCCATGAATTGAGACCCATCAATGTGCCATATGCAAGAACATTATGAATCATAAACAATAAGTAAGTTATTAAAGTGAATTTGATTAAATCACCATCCCTTAAAAATTGTATTTCTTCAATTCCTTTCCACAAGTCTATTATCTTATCATATAACGACTCTAAATAAACACCAATTGCATATAAACTCACACTTTTATTTTTTGATATTATCAATGATAGCATTAAGAAAAATGGTTTACTTGCTAATCATGAAGACAAGTTATAATTTATCAAAATGATTGGCCAAGTTGACCATTTAGTAATTTGATCTAGGAATGGGATCACCCCATCTAAATCCAACCCAACCTTCTATTATGAGCATTTTGGGTAAAATCTGGCCATCCATTTTCAAATTCCACTCACATATTAGAATCAAGCACATGTTGTTTTCCATCAATGTTTTTATTTTGGGCATACCATTACATAAGTTCAACAATGTCTTGGTACTTATACATTTGTAGTAATGATGGGATTAGTGGAAAGTGGCAAAGAAAATTTCTAGGAAACATAGTTGATTTTGACCATGGCTTGTACCTCCTTATTAACATTTCGGACATTTAGTCTCACTTTCTCTATTTTGTGAAATAATACACAACCATTCATAGATGTGTGGATGTTTTCATACCCTAAGTCTAGCTTAGTGATTTTCATTTTACATTGACTTTGTTTTGTTGGCAATGTGGATTCAGGTGGTAACAACCAGTGTAATAATGTCAATAACTCATTCACATTCTCATTAGTACAACCATGCATTGCTTGCAAGTTAAGAATTTAAAAGATTGATATCAAATGACTTAGCTTGCAAGTGCCATGCATAGGTTTTAAAGCATACTTCATCAACTTGTTCTAGTCATCGTTGAGACCCTCATTCAACATTTTATCAACTTCAAATCCTTTTTCTAAGATTGGTGCCTCTTCATTTATGTTTGGTGCTCTATTTGGTTCCACTTCATATATGTTTTTTGCCTCTTCATATTTGATGCTATGAAATTCTATCATATTTGGATAATTATTTTCATCCTAGGGTTTTATACCACTATTCCCATATCCTACTATATGTTGATAATCATAGTTCTTTTTTTCATTTTTCCACCATGACAATATTTACATGGACATGGATATCTCACCAATCCATTCTCATTGGATATAATCTCATCATGTGCATGGTATTCATCGATTGTAAACATTCTATGTTATCTCATATTTGATGTTCTATATTTGATTATGAACATGTTATGTTAATTAAAAAATATTGAATAATTTAGATAGTACAATGACACAAAATATACATACATTTGAAATATCAACAACTATTGCATATGAATATCGATTGTTGGGATTAATTTGTGTTATAGAGTCACATGCCCCAAATCACCATTTCCATTATCATAGACCCAAAATTTGTATTGGAACTTTACCTATAGTAGGATAGTTTGTTGCTAGTCTTTAACCAAAAAATAAAACTTAATAGGCATATTTTTTAAATTAGGATTCCATGTTAGGATGTGTTTAATTATGTTGATTAGTCTCCAAAGGGAAACTGTAGGATGCAACTGATTAAGAACCAAGAAAACATGAGAGAACCACTAGACAAAGAAACTTTATAGTCAAGGCTAAAACTTTACTTGGCCTAGCATAGGATTAAGCTAGTGCATAACTAGGACCAAAAGGAAATGGCAAAGAATGATAATACTATTGACATTTAAGTCACCTCTTACAACACAAAAGAAGTAGTCACTAGGTTCAAGTTCAAGATTTTGTTCACCTTTAATAAATTCAAAAAATAAAGTGAAAACATTTGATAAATGCATTAAGTCATGAGTGTAATTATATACATGACCCTTTGTTAAAGATATCTTTTGTTTTAAGTTTGGAAACCATTTTCTCATGTCCTAAATAAAATGCTATTGGAAACCCAAATTTCAATATTAGTGCACCCCTTATCAATCCAACTTCCACTAGTATAAATTGGCTAATTTGTTACTAAAAAAACAACTAAAATTTGGATATAAACTATTGGTTTTGAGTTGGCAACTAATGGTATCAAATTTGCAATCTCCTTTCCCCCGACTAACTTTTATTTGTATCTTTCTTAGTCATTAATTGGTTGAATTGATTCATAATCTTGTAATATATTTACTCGTTTGTTTGGTCATTAATTGTCACCATTTTGTAGTACATTTACTCGTTTATTTGGTCATTAATTGTCACCATTTTGTAGTACAATTACTAGTTTAATTAGTCATTAATTGTTGTCATCTTGTAGCATATTTATTAGTTTGTTATTCATTATCTTTTATCATTGTTACTCATATATTTAGTCATGTTATAAATCACTATACAAGTAGTATAATTCTAGTCCCTTATAACTCGACTAAAATAGTAGTAGTATCTTTCGTTTAGTAGTTTCATATTCATTATATTTACTGCTAACTTGGTAGTTTTGTATTCATTTTTTTTTCTTTCATCATTATCATTCAATATAAATTAATATGATATGAATTATTTAAAAAAAGGTCATACAATGTTGACACTAATGGAATATGAATGAAACAAATTATATACTTAAACAATAAATAAAAATTTCATATATGCAATTGAATTAGTGGAAAGAAATTAAATTTATATAAACATGTAAACTTGCATCTTTAATTAACAATACTATATTTTTTTTTTTGTTAGCTAAATATCCCTGACTTACGGGATTGGCATGTGGCTGAGATGCCATGACCTAGGGGCATCTAAGCCATAAAAATCACCCGAGGATCGTACCTAGCCTAGACCGCACCACCCCTTAACATTGTTGGATGTGTGGTGTCCCTAGAGGTTTCGAACCGGTGAGTTCACTTACGAAGTGTCTTAACAATGCACTCCCTCACCGACTTCTCTACACCATGGGGACAATTAACAATACTATAAATAAGATCAAGTACAAACATATATATTTGAACCACATATATATTATATATAAAAAAAATTGTGAAAAGTTAAATACTATCACAATATATTCGAATTTCCACATGAATATCCATTAATACATGATTATCATTGATCATCTAGTCTATGAAAAAAAATGTCTCCATACTCTTAACAACATCAAGCTTTGGGACAAGTACATGGAAATCATCGACATCAATAAATTTTCCAAATTATATTTCAACTGCTACTCATGTGTTAAACTTCCTTCCTTCAGATCTCTCCATGATGATAACCATAGGTTAGGGAATTTCAATAGGTGGATTCTCTTTATCCATTGGTGTAGTCATAGCCTTGTAGGAAAGGTTTTGAACTATAGATCTGCAAAACATTATGGTATATATGGCTTCTTTCAAAATGATATTTCTTGAAAGATACCCTTGTTGAAGAAAAGATATGAAATGATCTTACTCGAGCATTTTTAGATATTGCTTGGATAAAGCAAGATAGACAAGAATATCACCCTATGTTTATAGCCATCAAAATTTGTATCATAATTCACGAGTATTGATTACAAG
Organism: Picea abies; assembly: GCA_900067695.1. Taxonomy (NCBI): domain Eukaryota; kingdom Viridiplantae; phylum Streptophyta; class Pinopsida; order Pinales; family Pinaceae; genus Picea; species Picea abies. Next base: position 10,381 of record CBVK0101884804.1, read on the forward strand.
TGCTTAGGCTGTTTTTTAATAAATGAAATATTGCTGAAAAAATCATTATTTATGTAATTTTCTGAATATAACAAATGCTGAAATGATTGTAGAGACAGAAGTAAAAATACACCAAGTCAATAATCAAAACAGATGAGACATAAAACACTCATTTATTTCATTCCAATTCGTCAAAAGAATCATTCTCTTTACAAAATTCCCTGAGGAAGTTTTGGACCAAAGTCAAACTTAGATGTTCCCGATGAATCATACAAAAGGACTTATGACAGAAAGTAAAAAAAATGAACTTTAAAAGATGTATCGGCTTTCCATAGATTGTTTCCCACTCGACTCTGCACAATAGCCTTTGTCAATCATGCAATTTAATTCACAAATAGACAATTCTACATAGATTATAAAAAATAGATTAACACCTATGAAAAACAAGTGTCTAAATGATGTAATTCAGCCCTGAATCTTGTTGTCTACAATA
>CBVK0101884821.1:0-10626 GCA_900067695.1 Picea abies
TCAATGTGCCTGAGACTTCAAGCCCATCGACGAGCATTACAGGGGTCACCCCAATTATGTCCACCTTTCCATCCTTTATTGCCATTAGAACTACATCTACTTTACCTATTTCACGAGGTGTCTCCATTTGGGGGATGCGACCCATGTCTTCTTTTCCTTCTGTTAGTATACCTAGCATTAGCACTCCCATACCATATGTTGCGATGGAAATTCCTAGATCTCCATCTAGTGGGGGGCCTAGCCTTGTTTTCAGTGTTGGCAGTGGAACTTCTTCCACTCCCAGTATCCCTATAGGAAAACCGATGATTCCAAATGTTGGTTTTCCATTTGGTTGGAACATGTCTAGTGGATTTGGGGATCTTTCTAGTCATTATGGGGGAAATGGTGTTTCTAGGGGATTTAAAATCCCATGGGGTAGTACACCAATTCATGGAATATCTATTCCTTCCACATTTACCTCTGTTCTTGGGGGAAATCCCCTTGGGGGAACCTATGGTCTAGGAAGTAGTGGGCCTTCTAGTTATCCCATTGTTATTGGGGGCATTCCCCTTGGAGAAAATTATATTCAATGGGGTGGTTATCCTTTTATCCACTCTTTGGTCATGGATGTTAATTTTCTGGGGCTAGTTTTGGTTAGCAAAGTAGTTTTCCTTTAGGGCCCATGTCTACTCCTAGAGGTAATAATTTTTGGGGCATGTTTGGTCCTGGAAGCAACAATGTTTATGGGAGTCGTTTTATCCCCTGAGGTAATCCTCCTAGGGGCATGTTCGATCTCGGGAGCAACCATGCTTCCATCCCTAGGGGCACTAACCCTTTTAAAACTCCTAATTCTTATGGAAACACGAATATGAGGGGACCTTAGGGTCCATCTGGGTCATAGGATGCTTTGTCATCCACCCAATATTCCATTGCCACCAGGCCCTTACCTTTCTTGATGATGTTAGACTTTTCAGATTTGTCATATTTGAAAAATGATTCCATTCTCCACAATCCATTATGGTCAGCCATACCTGCCAAGCTACCATCTGACATGCTGAATTTTGACGGTAATCCAGGAGAAGACCTGTCCAAACATATCATGACCTATCATTTGTGGTGTTCGTCCAACTCTTTGATGGATGACAATGTTAGACTACATCTTTTCCAATGATCCCTGGCTGGAAGTGCCACCAAATGGTACATAGAACTTAAGTGTGCTTCCTTTTCTAGCTTCAATAACTTGGCCATGGTGTTTTTGACACACTTTCAATTTCCCATTAGGTACATGACTGGGACAGACCTATTGATATCTTTGCGTCAAGATACATCCAATCACATTTTTGATCATATTCATGAGTGGAGATGAAGGCGTAGAACGATGAAAACCCAAATTCTAGACCAACTCCTCATGGAGTGGTTCACCAAATCCCACTTGCCACATATGGCCAAGGATATTTCCATGGCAGGGGCAGCTTCCAAGGAGTAGGATACCTTATGTGCCCATCATTTAGACATGATCTACTCTTAGTATGAAACACTATACAATATCATCCCACAAGCTTCGAGGCTATCAATGGATCCTCACAGGCCAAGCCTAGGATCCCATGCCGATGGTGTGGTTGATTCTATTTCTAGTGCATCCATGGGTCAGTTAGTTGGACATTTTGGTAACATGCACATTTTTGTTGGAAATATTGTTGTCATTGATGTCAAATATAGGGGGATCCTACTAATGTCCAATATAAATATTACAAGCCTATAGATGTCCAACATAAATATTGCAAGATGGAGATTGTTGAAAGTATTATTTTGTATTTTTGATCATCAGTTTGGATACCCTATTTTTAAAGGAATTTTTACCCTACATACCTATCCCAAATGGGAGAAAAAATTATATGGTTGGAAATATTATTCCGATACCATTCCAATGGTATATGGCATTCCCTCTAACTCCCTAAGAATGAGGAGATTTTTTCGTTCGACAATTGAACCAAAAAATTGAGGTTGGATCAACCAATCTTTACAGGTCATCCCTAAAAGAGGGGACATAATTAATATAAATACAAAATATATGTGCACATTTGAAGAGAAACCAAGCAATAGATCAAGTCTAAGGTGTGCAAAAGTGATCTGAAGTGCACTAAAAGAGTTGAGGTGTCTTTTTGGGAGCTAAAGGTGTGCAAGAGAAGTTTGAGGGGTTTTCCTTGGATTTTCTTGTTCTTAAGGCGTGCTATGAAGGAACAAATGTCTGTGATGCTGCAACGTGCACTGTTTTGAGGTTGTGATGTTGCAATGTGTGTTTTTTTAAGGTTTTGATGCTGTATTCTGAGATCATATTCTGGGAATGATGCTATGAGGCTTGCTGGGGAATGAAGGCTACATGTGACTAGGGTTTAAAGGATTGTATGTGGAATTGAGCATGCAGGTGAAGTCATAATTACTCTGTGTATGCGTATCTTGTATTAGTGTCTATGCATATCTTATTGAGTCAATGCTTAGTTGAGGAGATTGGTGTCTATGCATATCTTATTGAGTCAATGCTTAGTTGAGGAGATTGGTGTCTCCAGTAGGTTGGTGCCTACATATTATTGAGTTGGTGCTCAATTGAGGAGATTGATGTCTCCAGTAGGTTGGTTCCTACATCTTGTTGAGTTGGTGCTCAATTAAGGATATTGGTGTCTCCAGTAGGTTGTGCCTACAATATTTGTAATGTTAGGTTGGTGCCTACAAACATTTATCAAGATAAGTTTATGGTTTTCTCCCGATTGGGTTTCCATGTTAAACTCCGTGCATTATGATTTGAGTTTATATGTGATTAATTCTTCCTATCTAATGAATGATTGATGAATGATTAAATAAATTAAAAAATTATCTTATACTGATTCAACCCCCCCTCTCAGTATAAGCATAAGTTCAATAATTGGTATCATAGCAGGTTCCTTCAGAAACAGTTTAACCACTGGAAGGTAGATCTTGAGCACATATGGATTGTAGGTAAGGTCTCCTTATAAATACAGATCCTTTATTCGATGGAACAAACTATGCATCATGGAGTATAATGATGAAGACATATTTGAATGCTCTTAGGTTTGGTATTTGGGAATCAATCAAAACATATTACATAGATGACACTAAGAAGGAGTCAAGTGAAAATAATGAAAAAGCAATAGATTCCATCTCGATTGGCCTATCATAATCTGAGATTGTCAAAGTAATGAAGTGTACATCAACTAAAGATAGTTGGGACAAGCTACATAACATTTATGAAGAGAGATCTGGTGATTGTTCCAACAATGAATAAGAGACAAAATAATATCAATTTGTGAGAAAGATGAAAGGAGGACCTGGAAAACACAAAGGTAAGCCACCCATCAAGTGCTTTAATTGTGGTAGAACAGGATGTTTTGATACTAAGTTTCCATATGCAGAAAGGGAAGATAGTGATGATGAAGAAAAATCTCTCTCCATAATCATGGAAACAAAGCCTATTGATCAGAAATAAAAGTCAGATTCAGAAGGAGAAGATCTTGAAGTAGAACTTGTTAGTGCCTTAGAAGAAATAAACAAACTTAGGAAAAGGAATAGAAAGTTTAAGAAACAATTGAATACACATGAAAATAAGGATCACGACATTGAAGAAACATATAAGATAATTATCAACCATAATATTCAGCTAGGAGAAGCAACATGAATAGAAGAAGAAGTGAAAGGGTAGCTCAAAGAAAAAGAAGAAACCTATGAGAAGTTAGATTCTGAAGTTGTCTCATTAAAAGAGAAATTGAAGAAGTCAAATATTCAGTTGAAGTTTGAAAATGGCACTGAAACTTTAAATGAGATCCTTTGTTGCAAAAGGTCACCATTCATCAAGACTAGTCTTGGGTATGATGGGAATCATATTAATCCTGAAGAAAAGCCTAAAATCTATGATACTATTCTCAAAGGCTCCGTCAATAATGAAAGAAATAGTAGGAAAGGAAATGATGACCAATAGATTCTTGATTCTTCTCACAAGAATAACGAGAATGAGTTCAGAAGAGTTGTTCCACCAAGAAGGCCTTTCACAAACTGGTACCAAAATCTCTTTCTTGGCTATTGTTTTTCTTGCAATAATTTTGGTCACAACAAAATCTCTTTCTTGGCTATTGTTTTTCTTGCAATAATTTTGGTCACAAGACAAAAGATTTTAGATCTTATGAAAGAAGTGATCATGCTAGAGATAAAAATAGAGTTTCTTATAAGACCTCAAAGGATGATTATGTGAGAAAAAAACCCAGAAGTTCTCATGGGTTTGCTGATAGAAACTACAATTCATTTGGTCCTCTACTTGATTACAATACTGAATGATATAAGTGCAATAACTATGGGCACATATCACATTACCGTGGAAGCAATATAGTCGGGCCTCATAAAAAAAACAAGGAAGAAGATATTCTTACCAAGCATAGAGAATAATACTCAAAGGTTTGGAAAAGTGTCTTCTAGGGTTATTAGCCAACTAATTAGGTTTTCTTCTTGCTTCCCGAAATATTCTATTCTCGTCAGGTTTACACGTGGAGGTAAATACCTCCTGTAGCTACCATAATATCAACACAATTTGCTACTAAGTGTCCATGTGAAAAAAGGGAAGATAGTGATGATGAAGAAGAATCTATCTCCATAACCATGGAAACAAATCCTACTGATGAAGAAAATGAAGATAATCAGAAAGAAAAACAGACTCAGAAGAAGAATATCTTGAAGAAAAACTCGTTAGTGCCTTAGAAGAAATAGACAGGTTTAAGACAAAGAATATAAAGAAGAAAGAGAAATTGCATAAATATGAAGAGGAGGATCATGATCATGAAGAAACAAAGAAGACAATTATCATCCTGAAGAATCAACTAGAAGAGGCAAAAAGGGTAGAAAAAGTGTTGAGAATCCAGATAAAAGAAAATGAAGAAAATTGCAATAAGCTAGAGGCTGAAATCCTTTCCTTAAGAAAGGAACTAGAGAAAACAATTAAGCAGTTGAATAGAATCTTGAAGTTTGGAAATAATATTCAAATCCTAGTTAATATTCTCAGTTATCAGAGGTCACCATTCATCAATACATGTATTGGCTATGATGAAAAACAAAATACCCCCGAGGGAGATGCACGCATTAAGGTCATAAAGCCATTAGAAAGGGAAAATGAAGAAAACCATAAAAGCTATGCCAATATTCTCAAATGATCCATCAACAATGAAAGAAACAACAGGAAAGGAAATGATGACCAATGGAAACCAAAGTCTTATCACAATAATACAATAATGAGTTCAGAAGATTTGTTCCACCAAGAAGGCCTTTCACAAACCGATACCAAAATATCTTTCTTGGCTATTTTTTTCTTGCAATAATTTTGGTCATAAGGAAATATATTGTAAAGCTTATGCAAGAAATGATCATGTGAGAGATAGAAATAGAGGTGCTTATAATACCTCAAAGTATGATTATGTGAGCAACAAAACTAGAATTTCTCATGGGTTCGGTAATAGAAACTACAATTCATTTTCTCCTCTACTTGATTACAATACTGAATTTTATAAGTGCAATAACTATGGTCACATAGCATGCTAATGTAGAAGTAGTATAGTCGGACCTCCTAAATAAAAAAAGGAACAATATGTTCTTACCAAGCATAGAGAATAATACTCAAAGGTTTGGAAAAGGAAGAAAATGAAAGAAACATGGAGAGATGAAACTGTTTGTTATGAGAAATGATGCGATAATGTAGATGAAGATGGGAGGGAGATTCATTGTTTTTATTCTCACTCAAAACATGTATAGCCCTTTTATAGTAAAGGTAAGGCTTGGGCATTTTCTTGTGAAAATGGAAATTCAAGCTTACAATAGTCTTTTGGACAAGAGAAGTCATCTGATTGGTCCTTGTCATAAAGGAATGTGGAGGTAGAAACACATTCAAATAAAGTCAATACTAAATCTTCACCCCATTCAGAATATCAATGTCACGACTTTGGAGTGGAAGGTTTGACCAATAAAAACAATTAAATAGAAGGACCAATGTTGGATACTTGTAGTAGAGACAACATGGATAGTGATCAGTTAGAGATACACTTTTAATTGCACATCTAAGTGCTTGAAGGGAAGCATAATATCAGGGGGAGAAGACCTTTTCCATTGTTGTAAAAGGGGGAGAAGTTGCATACATAGGAAGAACTGCAGATACAAGGAAAGTTGTAGACATAGGAAGAACTGCAGATACAAGGAAAGTTGCAGACATGGGGAGTATTAGAATTGACTAAGGGTTGCCATAAATGACAAAGGGGGAGATTGTTGGAAATATTGTTGGCATATCATCCAAAGGAAATCTATAACAAATGTGAGTAAATCTAATAAGAAAATATTCAAGAGATTCATATTCATTCTTCCTAATCTCTGATATATCTGCACACAAATTGTCATAATCATAATTCTCAAAATCATGCCAAAATTGATGCAGAAACTGTTCCCATGTGTGAATAGAGGCAGATGGAAAAGTCTCACACTGGCTCTTGAACCAGCCTGCAAATGTGAGAGTGAACAACCTTCAAATGACACTTCCATTAGTAATATTGTGAGAACAACAAAATTTCTAGAATTTAAAAGCATGTTCAGATGCAACTGTCTCACCTTCGCCATCAAATTTAAGTTGCAGCAAGAAATGTAAAATATTTCTAGGAGGTTTGGGAGGTACATTACCAGAAAAACATCTCCATAAAGGGATATGGGATGGATCCATTAAAAAATTAAACAAAAAATAACAATAATGACTCCACAAGCTCAACTTGTCATCCGACCCTCCTTCTAGTGCCATTTCTATTGACATATTCAAATGGATTGTCAAGCAAGTAAGGGAGAACGCTCGATGGCATGTCCCATTTAGACCTACTCTCATTTGGGATGACATTTATAACCAGTATGTCGGCCCAATTGCCACTAAGAATTAGAAGAATAAAAATGGGAAATACAACGAATTGTTCCCCAAAGAGTTCTAATTAATTCTAAATCTAATCTAAACTGAAAAAAAACTAATTTAATATAACTACTTATAACCTATCCCGGAAGCAAAACTAATAGCTAAGTATGGTGAAAGATAATACCACTAGAACCAGAAATAGTTAATGTATGCCAATGGTAGGTGATAATAATAATGCTACATATACATCACCAATTAGTTGTGAAATAAATTCATAACATCATTTCCATACTTAGAAGGAAACACGTGACAACATGAGTATATAAAATAGAGTGAAGAAATAAATCATATACCAAAATTCCATACTACTCAGGCATAAGACAAAAGCACAAATAATAGTCTCATGTACATCTACCAAAATCACGAGTTTCTAGAATGCCTCTTTCTCCTTATTCATTCAGAAGTAATAGTACCATCTTTCATTTACAAAGGGAAAAAGTCCCTTTTTACATTCAATGAGCTCTCTTTTATATGACAAGAGAGACTCTTTAGCTCTAGTGACTATTCACTTCATTTTCCCTTTGTTTTGTCATTTTACATTTCACACTTCCTTTACATTTTTTAAAATAACATGTGAGAGTTACAAACATAAGATGAAGATACTTCCGAGTGGTTATTTTCATCGTAAGGGAGTTTACAAATGACATTTAACTAAAAATGGCATTGACTCCACCTATTGGTGTCTTCTTCTATTCCTCATGACGTTTCTATACGTTTATGGTGTTTACTTTCTGATTAAGATCATTTTGGCTTCTCCTCCTTTGTCTTAGTTTTCAATTGTGCTCTTGATGGTCTGATTTCGGCTCTTGTGGCCTCAAATATGATTGCTTCAACATTGCATAGCTCGTTCTTCAATTAAATTCGAGCCTCTTCCGTGTTCTGTGTTTTTAGAGAATTTTTTCTTTCAATCTACCAACATTTTATATTCCATCCTATTCTTCTCTCTTATATGTTTTTGACGAGCTATCTTGGGCCTGATTTTGTTTCATGTAGCCCCATATATGGCTATTTGAAGTCTGCAAAGTCATTTTCCCCCAAAATTTGTGGTCTGCTGTTTTCTGCATTTTCTACCATTCTATGTCACTTTTCTGGACTAAAGACCTCTACTACGACATTCCTCAGTCCGATACCTTTTCAACGAGGTATCATGTGCTCAATTCTGACACCTGCAGCCCAAGATATGCCCGTTTGAAAAACAATGCTCAACAACCCTTGATCATGCCTGTGGGTGAATCTGGGTCGTTGATCCTTAACTTGCAAATAAAAATCCCACATGCATAAGAGAATCCATCATTTAGTGGTTTAAATGGTTTCAGCCCCTTTAGCTCATTTTAATAAGACCTTAGGGGCATACATAAGACCTATGGCTTGTAATATAATTTTGGCTAATTTTCCTCCTAAAAATTAGGAAAATTAAAATAAAATGAAATAAAAAAAGAAAATAATTAAATTATTTATAATTAACCTATGTTAAAAATCAAATTAATAAATAGATTTAAAAAAAATCAAATTACCTCCATACCTATGAAAATAAAATAAAATAAATAAAAATAACAAATACCCCCCCAAATGAAATATAACCTAAGGTCCAAATCAATACATAGAAATGCATGCTAAATACCTTCTCAGAGTGATGGTGGTCGTAGTGGTAAATTACGTGAGCTACTCTGATGGACTATCAATTTGATAGGCTATTAGAGTGACTCCACTCTTATGGGTTAAGATCTCCCCTATGGACTAAGAAAAAACATTAAAATGATCCCCCTTGATGGTAAATAAAAAAAATAAAATAATCCAACCTCTGACACGTGCACATTTTCCTATAATTAATATTAAATAACACAAAATTCCAATGGGTGCACGTTTCCCTATTTCGATGACTTATGAAAATATTAAAATATTCAAGCTCTGATGAGTGCATGTTTCCCAAAAATAATATTACAATAACGTTCATGGAAAAATTCTCTAAAAATATTAAAATAATGCACGTGGAAAAATTCTCTAAAAAATATTAAAATAATGCATGTACCGTGGGTGCACACTCTCCAAGAAACATATTAAATTATTTCCAATTCTGATGGGTTTTCATCGGATTTCGATGGTCGAAGGTCGAGTTTAAGGAGTGTATATCACTTTGATGAGCTAGGTCCGATGGGGTCTCAGAGTCCGATGGTCAGAGAGGGTAAGTTAGGGAGTGCAACTCACTCCGATGGCTAGTAATTTCGATGGTGGGAAATGTTATAATAATATATGGGCTATGGTTTTAGGATGTAAATGCAAGTAAACCCAAGTAAAGAATCCGATGGGCTATGTCTTGAGATATATTAAAATAATCATGTAATGTTATTGCAAGTGATTTGAGAGGAGAGGTAGGGATTCCATGAAGTTAGGAGGTGGTCTTAATGGTAATTTTTCATGGAAGTTACCATGAATTAGATGTAAGGACCAATGGGAGGAAACTTGGGGAGAGGTTTCATGGGATATTATGTTGAGTTTTAGTGAGTAAGGGTAAAAATGTAGAAAGTTAAATAAAAAAATTAATATGAAATTAAATTAGATGGGAAAAATAAAATGAATATGTACAAACTAGGACTTAAGTGATAAGAAAGGAAAACAAAATTGATATAAAATTAAAATGAAAAAGAAATAAATATATATTAAAAAATAAGTTACATTAGGTAGGTTTTGAGTAACTAGGAGTTAAGGTGAGTAGCAAGGTCACATGGTGATCAAGAACACCGAGATCCAACTGCGACGAATGGAAAGCAACGAAGGGGAATAAGATGCCACTTCATGCGACGAATCAACGTCACACGTAGTGACGAATGGTGAAAGGAGATTGATGCCAACCAAGCACACGACACAGGTCAATATAATCAAGTTGAACATCTCAAGGGGAAAACGTGCTAAGATTTCTAGGACCAAGAATACAACCAGATCAAGGAATAAGTTATTATGCTAGGCCACAATGCATGATACAAATTGTGACAGATAACGATCAAACATTGGGTGACGACACGACAATAAACTACAACCAAGAAGTTGAATGGGTTTTTGGCTTGGGTTGTGGAAAGAGGGAAGAATGAAAAAGGGACCCAGTAGAAATCAATATGAAGAGGCTCGAGAATAGACCTATGGGAAAAGTGCATCTGATAGCCTTGGGAGCTTTAGATCTTAGGGAAATTGTAAGCCAAGGTAATTTTCTTCCCGATAAGGGGAATCCCATGTAAGAATGAAGGTCAAGGCTCTTGATAAGGATCATGAGATTCCCCGACATGTATCTCAAGGATGGAGCGATCATGTGAATGAAGTGGCCCTGCAAACCTGCTCCTGCAAAACTAGAAAAGGAGATCATTCATGCGATTAACATGAAACTTGCCAATATGCCATAAATATTATATTCCTCGCCTTCAAGAAAATTTATAAACAAGTGTTGGCTCTATTCAATGATAATCATGGTTGGTTGTAGATAAGTGTCTTGATACTACATGTGCCAAGTCTCAACTCAAAAGAAGGATTAGTTATTTTATGATTCAGACTGAGAGTTTGAAACAAAGAGTAGGATCCGCATGCAAAATCATAAAGATGAAGACATGAAGCACCACATGCAAGTAGGAAGATGCATAATTTGAATTATCAATCAGAAAAATCAT
>CBVK0101884903.1:0-26710 GCA_900067695.1 Picea abies
ATTCACAACATGATACTTTTAAACTTTTCTTTATATACAATCAAAAACCTTCGCCATGCTTGTTTTACATACGAATAGACAACCCCGACGACTCGGCTAACCTGCTCGATCGCCATGAGATTATGAAATTTTACAAAGAAGAAAGACAAAGAGGTGTTAATCCACACTTCCAGGAACAAAGGGAGAGAACCCGCTAACTATGTATCTCCTATGCTTTGGTCCTCTCTCAGGTTGTCTTTTGCGCTTGGTGGTGTCTTATGCTCCATTATCACCGCCATCCGCTGCGCATAGCATAACTCCATGATTGTGTCTTGTGCTTCCCTAAGTTGTCTCTACAGCCAAACGGTGCTCCCCATGCGACCTTGTGGTGACAGTATCCTCTGGGTTTTTTCCGCCAACTGATGCCGTAGTTCCCTATTCTCTTGGTAAAGCTCGACTATTTCAATTTGAACATGCTCTAGTTGTTGAGCAGAATTTTCGACGGAATATCCCAGCTCTTCGACCCTCCCCTTTCTTATTTTTCCTCCTTTGCTAGTGGTCCCGACCAACTCCAAATGATCAGTAAGAATTACAGACTCCTCGAGGGTTGGACACACACTTAGTTCAGCCTTGGAGCGGTCCCCCTCTCCTTCTCGAGTTTTCTTCTTAGGCCTTCCTCTTCTCCACGATTTTGGTCCCGGAGAAGGCGCAGTCTCCAACTTATTTCTCCTGAACATATCTGCAACCACCCCAGGCCCGTGTTTAGACACCGATGTTGCCTTCGGGTAGATAGTTGTACCTCTTGAAGCCCATAGGAAGGAGTCCCGAGTGCACTAGGGATGAGACCTTGCACTTCAGCTACCTCATGGACCTCGTCCCGTGTTTGAAGGAGACCCTATAATCACAAAGTGTAAGAGACTCAAGACATCCGCAGATGGAAAAGGATTACTCAACTGGATGTCGCCAAGATGAACTTATCAAACTAGATCCTCAGGGAATATGAGCTTGGCATATAAGAAGGATTGCTCGTAAAACTCATGAATTTATAGGGAAATCAAAGACAGACACTAGGCTCACCAGCATAATGCCCGCACCTCACAACATGATGTTTGAAAAATTTCGGCATGCCACAACTAATCGATGGATGCGATCCAGAACACGAAAGTGTTGCCGATCGGGGTTGCAAGAAAGCATGCAGTACGATCCTTTCGATCCTTTTTGAACTTCCAAACCTCTATTATTTATAAATGATTCTTGGCACACTTGGTGGTACGAGTTTCGAAGGCATTTAACAACCTTCTCTATATGATATCCGACCTCTCGGGAGCACACATTCACATAATTCGTCCTCGACGCCCTTTTTTCCCAAAGGTCAAGTAATTACTGTGATAATTATATGTTCATGTCTATCATACTTGATTAGACACACTACAACATGCTGAGGTGTTCATTTATACCAAAGAGGAGCGACGACTTCACAGGTCACTCGAAGGAAGGGTTTTGGGATCACCGACCAGAGTCTATCCTGTGATCTTGCTGAAGAACTGAAAGAATCACCGAAGCGATGAAGTATGTCGAGCTCCCGATTTCGACATCCCGATATTAATCGACCTAAGCAGAATGATCAAGATGTGTGCTGAACAAGATGCGTCATGAGTCAAAGAATGTGCAAAGGTCACCGATGCAAATCCCAAGAAAGTACAATTGTTTGCAGGACATCCAACCAAAGCCAGAGCCATACTTCAGAAGTTGAACGTCAACCTCACACAATATAGGGTGCACGTAGCAGACATCTGGGTAATCTATGTGGCTTCGATGGAACAACACAGGTTTCTATGGGCCAACACCTGTGAAGAACCCTTCATCAGATGGTATGATTATGAAAGAGTCCACCCTTTCCAAGAAATAACTCGGGTGGGTTTTTGATAGAATGTTAGATGATGACGCCATGTGGCAATTCTTGATTAGCTTAAATTGTATTTTACCGTTAATTATTGTTAAGACTTTATATTATAAATAGGAACATTGACCGATGGTCAGAAGGTCGATGGTTGTTGTTAGAACTCTTTTCTTTTGGTTGTTTATAATTATTTTGAGACTTCTATGAATTAAGAAGTCCTTGTAGACGAGAGACGAGCTATTTTCATCAGATGTATGTGATTGGAGTTGGAGAAGAATTAATTCCTTTCCTGTTCCATGAATGTTGTAGTAAATGAGTAAGAGAAATTAATTATGTTGTCAAGTTATCTGGTACAATGTTTTGATGTTCTTTACCTTAAATGATGAAAGTAAATCATTGTGCTTCTATGTGATGAATGTCTTCGTAGATGAATTATTTTGCTTTCTGTGACATTGATTACAGTTGTGTTTCTTTCTCTATGCTAAGTAGTTTACCTTGTCTATGTGATGAATGTATCGGTAGATGAATTATTTTTCTTACCCTGATCTTGATCATATATGCATCTTCTTTCTGCTAAGTAGCTTTCTTAGACAATAGTTGGATGCTCTTTTGGTTAAAGTATTATTACTAAGCCCCTTTGGCATAAGATCGTTGTCTGCATGTTCGAGTAGCGAGTTATCCCAAGCTCGACCCCTTCCCAATAGTTAAAAATCTTGTCCTATATTCGTAAAGTTGGTTTATACTAGATTGCATCTCTTGTACCTTCCCCACCTAAGATAAAATACAAAAAAAACTGTGTTAACCGAAGGAAGAGAATTCACCAGAAAACACAAAAGCTCATCGATAATTTGGCTAGATTGCAAGATTTGGAGAACCATTCCACTCCAAATGCTGCAGAGTCTAATTGGGCCTCGGTGGTGGGTTTGGTTCCTACTGTTGAATCAGGGGATTTAATCCCCATCAACAGAAATGACGCTAGAAGGAGGGCCTGAAAATGAATGGTTGAATATGTAAGTTATGTGATTTTTCGAACAACATATATATTCATAATGGCCCACATGCATGGCTAGTCATCCAATAGACAACCCACCTTTATCGAGTACTCCCGAAGTGGATAACTCACCCCACTCCGAGGAAGGACATCTTCACCCTGAAATACCTTATGCCCTCCCTCACAAGGAACTGAATCAGTTTAGAAGGATTACCAGAGCCTACGCCCAACAAATCGGTGTGTTTCCCTTCACCCCCATCCTCCCTCAAAGAAAACAACAAAGCAGACTAGTAGTCATCACTCTCGATGAAGTTTTTGTACACTCCGTTGAATACTTAATAGACTTCACAATCATCGAGATCCAAGAACCTCTTGACCTCATACCCGAGACACCAACCGGTGACATCTTCGAACCTAACGATCTTTTAGAAGAGGAAGAGCCTGAATCCGACTTCGAAGATATGGAAGAGAACAACAATGAAGAGGAGGAGAGGGAAGTCCCACTTCAAGACAACCAACCCTGGTTGGCTGGGGACGTCGTGGCCGTCCTTGGACGAATACACAATCTCCCTCGGCACCCAAAAACGTTGCTCCCCAAGTATGATCCTGAAACCTCCGGATCACCCGAAGATCATATCCAGAAGTTCATTCTCACGATCAGGATTATGAACGTTCAACATGAAGATGTGGTATGCAGAGTTTTCCCCTACACATTTGAGAACTCGGCTTCCACTTGGTATTTTAACTTGCTAGTAGGATCCATAACTAGCTGGACTAAGTTCCAAAAGGACTTCCTAGACAAATTTGCTGAAGAAACTACCACGGGAGCCCTTATGGCTGAATTATTCGTAGCCACCATGACCCCAAAGGAAAGGGTCAAATATTTCAATCAAATATTCACAACTATCCTAAACAAATTCTGGCCCATGGCGAAACCGGCTCAAGAGTTGCAAATCGAGGTCTATGCCAACGTGCTTCTGACCTCTATTTCCATGTTTGTTAAAAGATCCGCTAAGCAAACCCTCGAAAAGAATTTCAAAGAGGCCAAGACGATAGAGTTCTAGATGAAAGGATTTAAAGAAGGCCATGCAACTCTAGTGAGAAAACAAAGCTAGCCTCCTCCTAGGAGAGGACTCCTCTTGACTAGACTGCCGGGGAAGTCGGCTAAACCAACTCCCGACAAGGGTAATGGAGATATAGAAGACCTGCAACGCATGGTCAAGAAACTATCAAATGAGATTATAGATATGAAAAGAAATGCGGGTGAGGGAAACCAAGGCCAAAGACCCTATAAGCCTTTCTTTAAATGAAACCAGCCTTTCAAAGCAATTGAACCTCCCCCAACCAACCTAAACATTGACTTAGGGAATGTTGCGTCTGATTCTTTCTGTATGTACCACCAAGAGAACCACTAAGAAAGGGAATGTACTCAGTGGGTCCATGCCATGAATTTAATGGCCAATCATTTTCTAGGTGAAGTCTCTCTGACCAAACCATCTAGCAATTCAACCTTTAACATTGTCGATCAGGAAGAGGCTGACCCACCACAAGAAATGGCCATGCTGATATAGGATCCCGATGTGATCATTTCTTCAGATGATCTGTTTAAACCTCAGGCACCACCGGCATAGATATTGGTGGTGCAAACACATAGTAAGGGTCAACTCGGCCCAAGAGATACCGATGCCACCCATGCCTCACAAAGTAAATTAACTCCTGATCGCCCAAGAACGCCTTTCGCTCCTGGTAAAAATCCTATAAGTATCCATACTCATGATTCTCCTAAATTAGATTACAATGTAGTAAAAGATTTGAAGAAGCTGAAAGCTAATGTATCGGTTATGGACATATGTAGAATCCCTCAACAGAAAGACCTTCTGTTGCAAGATCTAAGTTTGAAAGAAAACCTGACCACCGGCGATGGTCAGGAGAAGAATCTGCCCTCTACGGGTTTGTCAAGCAACCCAATGATAAACACCTACTCAAAAGGCAAGAAGGAGAGGCCTTTTGTACCACCTTTCCTTTTAACGTTCGAAGTCTTCAACATGAATCTCCACAACTTTCTGGTAGATTCTGGGACATCTTCCAATGTCATGCTCGTGGTCGTTTGTAACAAATTAGGTGTTGTCCCTCTAAAAAGTGATAAGCATGTCATACAAATGGATAGGACCCAGGTCAAAGTCTTGGGGGACACTCATCCTAATTTCATGCAGGTGATTGACATCATTGTGGTGGATATGCCTGAGGCACATGGGCTATTATTGAGCCGAGATTTGTCCGAAAAACTAAACAGATACTTCAGCACAGACTGGGCACACCTTTGGCTACCATTGAAGGGATACAAGAACATGATCAGAATCGATAGGGAAAGATATCTGAAACATATGGTCACTGACCTGGAAACCCCGAATGAACCAACCTCTATCGATTTTCCCATACTAGGGAATTATTCTTGTGATTCTCACTTTGGCAATTTTTCTCCTCTCCTATCCGATGTTTCACTTACCCAAATCTCTGAGATGATCTTTTAAGAAGAATTCTCGATGCCAATGGAAGATTCTCTCTTTTGTCAAGACCTAGTGTTAGGTCTTCCGGAAGAAAAGATTGAAGAGAAGAACACTGATTGGAATGGAAATCATCACTCACAAATTTGGACCCTTTATTTTGATGGATCCAAGTCACAAGAGGGTTCAGGAGTAGGGTGCATCCTCATCAATCAAAAGAGTAAACGCCATTTCTTATCTTGTAGACTAGAATTCGAGTGCACCAACAACACTGCCCAGTATGAATCCCTGGTACAATGGTTAAAGAAAGCCATAGATCTTAATGTCAAGGATATAAATGTGTTCGGAGACTCAAAAATCATTATTAGACAAGTGAGAAACACTACACACTGCAACTCCCCTCATCTTAAGAACTACCGACAGGAGGTGCAGAGGCTGATAGAATGCTTTGAAGCTTTCAATATCATTGTGATCCCCAGAGCGAAGAACATCCTTGCTGACTCCTTAGCCACCGATGCCTCAAGACTCTCACCTTTAGAAGATTACGAAGCCTCTCGATTCACTATAGAACTTCTCTACAAGCCATCGATACCTAATAATATCTCTAATTGGAAAGTCTTTGAGGGGGATGAACAAATCATAAGCTTCTTAACTAATCAAGACAACTTCAAAGACCTCGCTATTGACGATGAAGAGTTCCAAGAGAAACTAAAAGAAACCAGTCCTCTGGAGGGTCAACAAGTGGATAAACCAAAGGCTCACACAATTCCAAAAGGGATAGAAAATCTAGAGAATTTGTTTGATCTAAAGGAAAGATTCAAAAGGACCTAAAACGCAAAGACTGGTAGCTCCTGCCCCTTCCATGAAACTGTAAATCTTGGAATCCTAGACAACCCAAATTATGTAAATCTTGGCAAAACGATATCTAAAGAGGAGAGGAAATCCTACGTCAAATTATTCAAACAATACCAAGACGTGTTCGCCTGGTCCTATAATGATTTGAAAACGTATGATACCTGCATCATTCAACACACCATCTCGTTGAAACCCAAAGTCAAACCTTTTCAATAGAAGCTCTGAAAGTACCACCCATCCTTGGAACCCCTAATGTATCAAGAGTTAAAGAAGATTTTAGATGTGAAGATAATTTTCCGAGTTAGACATTCCGCCTGGGTAGTGAACCTTATTCCAGTAAGAAAAAAGTCAGGAGAAATCCGATTATGCGTAGACTTTTGGAATCTCAACAGAACTTTAGAAAAGGACAATTATCCCGTTCTGCCGATGGAGCAACTCCTATAGACCATGTCGGGCTCATAAATTTTCTCCCTTCTAGACGGTTTCTCAGGATACAACCAAGTGTTGGTTTCAAAGGAAGACCGATTAAAAACTACCTTCTGGACCAAATGGGGAAGCTTCGCTTATAAACGCATGCCTTTCAGCTTGATTAACGCAGGAGCGACCTTTCAAAGGGAAATGGACGTGGCATTTCGGGGACTTATAGGTAAGTGTGTGGTAGTGTATTTAGATGACGTAACGGTGTATTCAAAGAATAGAGGGGAACACATCCAACACTTAACTTGGATTTTTGAAAGATGCTGAAAATACGGTATGTCACTCAATCCTAAAAACTATCTTCGGTGTTGAAGAAGGTAAGTTGTTAGGTCATATTATATCTCAAGTGGGAATTCGCATAGACCTTGAAAGGATTAAAGCCATAGCTCAACTCCTACTACCCCATAGCAAGAAGGCTATGCAGTCTTTTTTTGGGAAAATTAATTTTGCAAGGAAATTCACCCACAACTTCGCCGAAATCATCAAACCCTTACAAAAAATGATTCACAAAGATTTTGAGTTTAAGTGGGATGATGAATGAAAAGACGCTTTTAGCAATATCAAAGCTGCCATATCCTGAGCCCCGATATTGCGAAGTCCTGATTTCAATAGAGACTTTAACCTTTATACTTTTGCCTCTGAACAATCGCTAGCTATGATGTTGACTCAGAAGGACGACAACAACAACGAAGCCCTGGTGTCATTCATGAGCACCAACCTTCAAGGAGATGAGCTCAATTACCCCACCATAGACAAGCAGGCCTACGCGGTCTATAAAGTAGTAAAGCATTTTAGGTCGTACATCCTCAAGAATCACACTAAGGTGATTGTGCCACACCCCACAGTCCAATCCTTGTTTACCTAACAAGAAATGGGAGAAATAAGAGGGAACTAGATGGCAGTAGTCCAGGAATTTGATCTAGATATAAAACCCACCAAGTTAGTAAAAGGACAAGGTTTGTGCAAGCTCACAGTTGAAGCTCAAGATCAAGCAAACCAAGATCCAGGGTAGGATAATGAAATATCATTGTGGTGTGGTGAAGCAGCATACATTTCGCCAGGACCAGACTCCTAGTACAAGGATTTGGCTCATCTATTACATCACGGGACTTGTCCCGAAAACCTCAACCCTAGAGAAAGGAGAGCCCTCCAATTAAAATACAATATTGCCTCATCACTTCGGTACTCTTATGGATCAACTATGAGGGGGTATTAATGAGGTGTCTTGAACGTGAAGACACCGATAAAGTGTTAAAAGAAATCCACGATGGCCCTGTTAGGGGACATTTTGTAGGGAACACCACCGCTCATAAGGTTCTGAGAGCCGGCTATTATTGGCCCACTTTGTTCAAATACGCTCATGCTTACGCCAGGAATTGTAAGACTTGTCAAATAAGTGCCGGCAAGGAGAGAAGGGTAGCAATCCCACTTTAGCCTGTAACCGTCTCTAGACCATTTGAGCAGTGGGGGTTGGATATCATAGGATAAATTACGCCCAATTCTTCGAAAGTGCACAAGTATATTCTTACTACCACCGACTATTTCACAAAGTGGGCAGAGGCCATCCCTCTGACCCATGTAAATGAAAAAATAGTCATCCAATTTATAGAAAAACAACTAATTACAAGGTTTGGTGTTCCTTCTGTTCTGGTATTTGATAATGTAGCCTACTTCTCCTCTACCCTATTGGCAGAGTTCACTCTAGACAAAGGAATCATAATCAAGTACTCTGCAAATTATTACCCTCAGGGAAATGGTGTGGCGAAGTCAACCACTAAGAATCTGGCGAGGATACTAAAGAAGATGGTTGCATATCACCATAGAAATTGGCATAACCAACTCCATAATTCCCTATGGGATTATAGGGTCACACCCAAATAAGCTATAGGGAATTCCCCGTATTTCCTGGTTTACAGACAAGAAGCCATTCTCCCGAATGGGCTTTATCTTCCATCTCTCCAATTGGCCCAAGATTCTAACGATGATAAATCCTTGACCATGCAACAAAGAATCAACACTCTACTCATCCTAGAGGAAGAGAGAGAAAGGGCTAAGTCTAAATTTTTATCCCATCAGTAGATAGTGAAAAGATGGTTCGATAAGCACAAGGCTAAAGAAAAGAATTTTGAAGTAGGAGACTTAGTTCTAAAGTGGGATAAGGTAAATGAACCCAAAGGGAAGCATTCCAAGTTTCAGAGCCTATGGATTGGGCCTTTTTAGGTGGGTGAGAAGATCAGGGTAGGTACTTATCATTTTCAAAATCTGAGAAGGGAACCTGACGCCCTCCCAGTAAACGGCCAAGCCCTAAAGAAGTACTTCAAATAATAACAACACAATATATATATATATATATATATATATAATGCATATATATTTCCAGTTGGCATGATTAAAAGAAGGACCAGAGATATCTTTTTTATGGGAAAAAGATTCTGCATTCGCCCATTGAATTGCCATTTGTTGCGTGCTCAACACACCCTAAAATTTTTGTGACCACTTCCTTTTCGGTACCACCTTGTCTTCTACCTTCAATTGTTTTCATTGTGGTTTGAGCATTATAACTTTCTTATCTAATATGTTTCATATCCGAGTTTCTCTTGAGCATATTAAGAACCATCTTGAGAAACACCATGACTAGTCAAGGAACCAGTGACCCAGATTTCTCCCGGCTTACTTGAGAAGTTCGGCATCGGTGAAAGATTAAGGTAGCGAAAATTGTATGGGAAGTTAAAGTATCCGAGTGCCAACATTCTTTGACGTCGGCCAATAAGAGTATCTCTTTTATGAATATAGCCTCTGAAAAGATTTCTTTGAAGGCCGATTCTTTTGGCTTCGGTAGAAAAGTGCTATTGTAAGCACCGCACATAGATAAAGAAACACTGTCGACCACTGAACTCCCAAAAACAAGTTTTGGTATCGATGAGAGGGAACTAATTAATCGCTCCAATGACTCTCAGTGTCGACAGCTGTGACCTCTATTCTTTTCTAAAAAACTCTCGGTACAAGTGAAATTTCGAGCATGACATTTATCCACTAGCCAAATATCTTTCCATGATTAATAATCCCACTGAAGTAGTAATTAATATCAAAGTTTTACAAAGAAAAACATTAACAAACTCGCGACGTAATAACAATGGTTCCAAAAGATCTAATATTTTATGCAAAAGATTTAAAGAAGAATACACGTTTGATTCACAACATGATACTTTTAAACTTTTCTTTATATACAATCAAAAACCTCTGCCATGCTTGTTTTACATACGAATAGACAACCCCGACGACTCGGCTAACCTACCCAGTCACCGTGAGATTACGAAATTTTACAAAGAAGAAAGACAAAGAGGTGTCAATCCACACTTCTAGGAACATAGGGAAATAACCCGCTAACTACGTATCTCCTATGCTTTGGTCCTCTTATAGGTTGTCTTTTGCGCTTGGTGGTGTCTTATGCTCCATTGTTGCCACCATTCGTTGCACCTCGCGTAACTCCACGATCATGTCTTGTGCTTCCCTAATTTGTCTCTGCAGCCAAACAGTGCTCCCTGCGTGATCTTGTGGTGGCGGTATCCTCTATCTTTTTTCCACCAACTAACGTTGCAATTACCTATTCTCTTGGTAAAGCTCGACTATTGAAATTTGAGCCTGCTCTAATTGCTGAGCGGAATTTTCGACGGAAGCTCCCGGATCTTCGGCCCTCCCCTTTCTTCTTTTGCCTCCTTTGCCAATGGTCCTGACCAACTCCGAATGATTGGTAGGCATTACAGACTCCTCAAGGGTTGGACGCACACTTAGTTCGGCCTTGGAGCGGTCCCCCTCTCCTTCTCGAGTTTTCTTCTTAGGCCTTCCTCTTCTCTGCGGTTTCGATCCTGGAGAAGGTGCAATCTCCAACTTATTTCTCCCGAACATATCTGCAACCACCCCAAGCCCATGTTTAGACATTGATGCTACCTCCGGGCAGATAGTTGTACCTCTTGAAGCCCATAGGAAGGAGTCCCAGGTGCGCTGGGGCTGAGACCTCACACTTCGGCTGCCTCGTGGACCTCGTCTCGTGTTTGAAGGAGATCCCATAATCGCAAAGCGTAAGAGACTCAAGGCATCCGTAGATGGCTTACTTAACTGGACGTCACCAAGACGAATTTACCAAACCAGATCCCGAGGGAATATGAGCTTGGCATATAAGAAGGATTGCTTGTAAAACTCCTAGATTTATAGGGAAATCAAAGAGTGACACTAGGATGGCCAACATAATGCCCGCGCCTCGTGACATGATGTTTGCAAAATTTTGGCACGCCGCAGCTAATCGACAGATGCGATCCAGAACATGAAAGCGCTATCGATTGGGGTTGCAGGAAAGCATGCAGTACGATCCTTTCGATCCTTTTTGAACTTCCTAACCTTCATTATTTATAAATGACGCTTGGCACGCTTGGTGGTACAATTTCCGAAGGAATTTAAAAAATGATATCCGACCTCTCGGGAGCACACACGCGCATAATTCGTCCTCAACGCCCTTTTTTCCCAAAGGCCAAGTAATTACTATGATAATTATACGTTCATGTCTATCGTACTTGATTAGCCACACTACAACATGCTGAGGTGTTCATTTATACCAAAGAGGAGAACCAACTTCATAGGTCAGTCGAAGGAAGCGTTTGGGATCACGTAAGTATTAAAAATGACCGAGACCAGCAAGCTGCACAGGTACGTGTTGATCTGTTGTTTATTTAGGTCAGATCATGGGTTTCTTGATCGCTAAATTAATTTTGTTTAATTGCAGGAAGAACCTTCTCGGTCACCGACTAGAGTTTGTCATGTGATCCCGCTGAAGAACTGAAAGAATCATCGAAGCGATGAAGTATGTCGAGCTCCCGATTTTGGCATCCCAATATTAATCAACCTAAGTGAAATGATCAAGTTGTGCGCCAAACAAGAAGTGTCATGAGCCGAAGAATATGCAAATGTCATCGATGCAAAGCTCGAGAAAGTACAACAGTTCGCAGGACATCCAACCAAAGTCGGAGCCATACTTCAGAAGTTGAACGTCAGCCTCGCACAATATAGGGCGCACACAATAAACATCAAGGTAATCTATGCGGCTCCGTTGGAACAACACAGGTTTCTATGGGCCAACAACTTTGAAGAACCCTTCATCAGATGTTCTGATTATGAAAGAGTCCACCCTTTCCAAGAAACAACTTGGGTGGGCTGTTGATAGATTGTTAGATGATGACGCCACGTGGCGATTCTTGATTAACTCTAATTGTATTTTACCGTTAATTACTGTTAATACTTTATATTATAAATAGGAACTTTGATCAATGGTTAGAAGGTCGATGGTTGTTGTAAGAACTCTTTTCTTTTGGTTTTTGATAATTATTTTGAGACTGCTACGAATTAAGAAGTCCTTATGGACCGGAGACGAGCTATTTTCATCAGATGTATGTGATTGGAGTTGGATAAAAATTACTTCCTTTCCTATTTCATGAATGTTGCAGTAAATGAGTAAGAGAAATTAATTCTGTTGTCAAGTTATCTGGTACAATGTTTTGATGTTCTTTGATTTAAATGATGAAAGTAAATCATTGTGCTTCTATGTGATGAATGTCTTGGTAGATGAATTATTTTTCTTACCGTGACATTGATTACAGTTGTGTTTATTTCTGTATGCTAATTAGTTTACCTCAGCTATGTGATGAATGTCTCAGTAGATGAATTATTTTGCTTACCCTGATCTTGATCATATATGCGTCTTCTTTCTGCTAAGTATCTTTCTCAGACAACAGTTGGATGCTCTTTCGATTAAAGTATTATTACTAAGCCCCTTTGGCATAGGATCATTGTCTGCATGTTCGAGTAGCGGGTTATCCCAAGCTCGACCCCTTCCCAATAGTTAAAACTCTTGTCCTATATTCATCAAGTTGGTTTATATTGGCTTTCATCTCTTTTACCTACCCCACCTAAGAGAAAATATAGAAAAAACTGTGTTAACCGAAGGAAGAGCATTCACCAGAAAACACAAAATCTCACAATAATTTGGCCAGATTGCAAGATGTGGAGAACCATTCCACTCCAAACGCTACAGAGTCTAATTGGGCCTCGGTGGTAGGTTAGGTTCCTCCTGTTGAATCAAGGGATTTAAGCCCCATCAACAGGTCCAAAGGAAGGATAAATAGAGGAACAACCCTTCCCCTTGGCATTATGATTTGATATCTTATTGAGTTCTCTTGTAGCCAACATTTTCGTTGGGGTTTTGGGAAAAACCCTTCCACCACAGGTTTAGTTTCGGTGGTATCATATCCACCCTAGATAGATGAGAGGGGGATTCATCCAGAATCCTCGTTTCAGTTCATTGTGGTGCTTGCTTTCATCCCAGAAAGGATTTAAAGGAATATCAACTTGCGTAAGGGGTTGTGGATTTTTTTCTGAGAAGAATGATCATCAGGTCTGCAGGTGTCAGGAAGGTTTTTCACACCTGGGAAAGGAGGAATCCCCATAGGTGAGAAATTTTCATCCTATAAGGCCCCAATAGACACCCTGCATGCATCCCGCAAAGACCCTTGTGAATTGGGGTTTTGCAACAACTCACCGGATTGGGTCTGGCAGGAGATCTGAAGTAGTTGGAGGATCACCCGCAGAGAAAATTTCACTAGAGAAGAGTAGAGGTGTGCTTGGAGAGCCTTCGGTTCCATATATTGGCATCATTCCAGGTTCCATTATGTTTTTTTTTTCAGTAGATTGTGATGTTGCTTGGAAGCCATTATTTTGTGTGCTTAGTAGTATTATGCAATTGTTATTACAACCCTTAATTATCATTGTACTGATTTTGGGAGGTTCCATCCATAATAAGATGCCATGGTTATCTTCTCTATTTTATGTGTAATGGGTATATGATCTATGTTTAAGCTACTATTTGACACTTCCAACAACACTAATACAAATTGTTTGATAAAATCACACAAAGAGAAATAATAAATTTGGGAAATACACATATATTCCCCATCTATCCTAGTTGGGAACATTATATTGGTATCGGAGCTAGTGATTCTGCTAGCCTATGATTACATTGATGCCTAGGAAGAAAGGGCATGGAGGACCCTCTCGAAGTTCACCAGAGAGAGAAGTGGAAGCAAACCAAACCTAGTCAGAAATAGAGGGAAACATGGAGGATAAGTCGAAGGTTGCACGAGACCCGGTGCTCAGACTACTGAATCAGTGGAAAAAAGATTAGGAGGAATATAACCATAAATAGGTAGAAGCCTCTATGAGATAGGAAGAGATGTTGAGAACCCAATAGCAGAACCCGACGACACTCATACAATTGGTAGGAAAACAAGGGAACACAGGACCAAATGGAAGTTAAGGAAGAAGTCATGCACAAGGTAGCAATAATCATATTCTGGCACAAAGTGCCTTACAGACAAGGAATAAGAGGGCTTCCAGACCGTTGTTACCATTATTCCGTGAGGAACAACCTATTGGAGTGCAGGACCTGCAAAATAATATTGAAGAGATATTTGGCTACCACAGAGAATATTATCCATTAGCAAAGGAAGTTCATGAAGATATGTTGTAATGTCCCCAATAAAGGACCCTTTGTAATTGTATATAGGCTGGTGAGCCATTGGTACTAATGGTTTTTGTAATATATATATATAGGTTGGTGAGGCATTGACACATGGTTTTGGTGTTGCACACATCTTAGTAAGTACATGGAGAATTGTTATAAAGATGGCGTGCACACATTTTGTTTGTTGTGTGCACCTGGGTAAGTGCGTGGTAATGAACTGGAAGTGCATAGTTGTAAGTTATATATATGTGTATATATGATTGTTTATGTTTTGAGGTCGGGGAGCCTGTCTAATTATGAGGCCGGTGATCCGGGACGCAGATAGGCCAGTTTTCCAATCCATGTAAAATATAATCATGATTTTAATATAACTTGGCATGAGTGTGCACTGACAGACTCATAAAAAATGAGATGGGGGGCCTACTCCATCGGAAAAGGGAAAAGGGGGTGAGTCATATGTTTTGGGGAATACTATAATAATATTTCTAAAAAGTGTAAAACGATGAATATATTATTTTATCCTAAGTTCCCGAGGGTTGGGAATGGGTCACCAAGTGGATTAAAGCTACTTTTGAAGGTGACAAGTGTCAAGTGGAAGGCATGCAATATATATTGTTGACCTTAGTGTATTTTGGGGATTATTATTATTATTATTCTGCATGGGATTCTCGACTCGGAAAAAGGGAATGGATGTTACAAGATCTCGTGAGAAGAAGGGTGTTAGACTGTATGGAAAATATGATTATGACCTTATCTGCCAAAGAAGCATGTAGGGAGTTGTGGGGTTGTATCCAATGTTTCATTATCGAAGAGTTGGGTTGACATATCATGAGCAATCTCTCTGGGTGAGAGACTGGTTGTTGTGGAGTGGTTGTCAAATGCGTGGGCATACTCTCCAGGTGAGAGTTTTGCTGAGAGTTGTTCCCTGGTGCACTAATTATTAGTCGCATGGCTCATAGATTTCCTATCTGACTTATTTCCAGTAACCCTAGGAAGGGAGGTCAGACAGTCGAAGGATTTTTGAGCAGAGAAGGGGCACACTTCCTTGGGTGTGTTATAGCAATATTTGCCTCACCCTATGCAATCTTGCATAGAGGGACTTTTTCCATTTCCCTATGCAAAATTTTCATCCTTTTTTGAAAATCCCATAGCTAAAAATACATTTTTCCACATGTATGCACCTTGCCTACTATACATCATGCTTATATGAAGGCTGCACCACTACAACCCATGTACATCAGGATTTGTGCCCAAAAATGAAAAATGGTGTCGGGTTTCCATGTCACGACAGGAGAGCAATGATCCTTGGCCTTCCATATATTGGAAACGTTTCGACTTGGCCCTTCATTTCCATTTGAAGGATATAAATGGGCCAATTCCAAGCTATGGAAAATAGGAGAAAGAATTCAACTTTGAGAGAAAAGTTACTCTGGAGAAATTATTCACTTCATATTGAGTCTGCATCCATTTTTCCTTTAAGTCTGAACACAGTGTTCAGCCCCCAAGCTCTTTGATTATTGATTGAGAACTTCATGTTATCTATTCTGTGAGCTTTCCTTTGGTGGATGATTGAAGTGGTGGAGGCCCAACTGGAAGGAACTTAGTTTCTCGTTTCCAAACCGTGCCAACACAGAAGTCTGTAAGTTTTCCACTTCTGCTGATCATATATTAATAGAAATACTCTTTTCCCATCCAATTGATATCTTGAAAATATTTGAATTATTGTTCCATGGGCGTATTTGTTATGTATATTAATGGATTATGCTATTGAATGTGCTAACATCATATATTATCACCATATGATTGCTTTGCTTGGTTTTTGAGGACTAGTTTCAAGTATATTGCTTTGGGTCAAGTGCTCAACGATGGACTTCATTGAACATTTGGATGAGGTAGGCCATTAATCTTGTATTGCTAGCATATTTGTTTATATAGCATACTTGAGAATATAGTTGATTTTTGTAGCCATTTCCATCTGTTGTGGTTTACCCTAGCCATAGAGAGATTTTCCTGTAACAGAATTGGCGACCATACTGGGGAGTGAATCTTCTTTCTTAGGGTTTGGAGTGTTTTTCTCCTTAGATTGCTCTCGTTCCTATTGCGTTTCTTGTCGTACAATTGCTTGAAAACCTTTGTTCACTTTGGTTATGAGTCTTTCATCCTTCTCCTTTGCCTAGCTTTTTTTTTGAAACATATACGCGGGGTTTTTCTTGACAGATGGGTATATACACGTGTTGTCCTTCTGCAAGCTGCGTACATACGCGTTGTTTCCTTGAACATACACATACATCAACCTATTTTTCTTGTTGGTTGGGTTTGGTGGTTGCTGGGTAGGTTTTGATGATTGTTGAGTCTTCTCGGGTCTTTGTAGTGACTGTTAAGTGTCTGTGGGATGACATGAAACCTATCTTTGGTTGAATTTTTGGGCTGAATCTTTCTCATCATCTTTTCATTTTGATTTTCCTTGTACATTGGGCTGGATGTTTTTCTCCTTGGTCTCCTACTTGAGTTGTTTCTTTTATACACTGTAGATTTTTTATTTATCAAGTTGTTGTTCAGTCCATGCATTTTTAGTTTTCTTATATTGAAAACAAAAAAATATTAGGCATTTTGCATTGCTTGGCATTTTTATCTTTAAGTCTTAATCATTTAGCTTAGTGCATGTAAAGAAAGATTGCATTTGATGGTTGTGGAGCCTAATTATGTTCTTGATTCAGAGGTCCTTGCTTTCAACCATGTTTATACCCCATGAAGACTTTACACCCAAGAAGTATGTACACTCTTCCACGAGGGGGAGTGCAAAGGGGGGGTACCCCCTCTACGGGGTTTAGGGGTGAAGCCCCCGAAGGAAAAATTACCTTGTAAATGTATATTGTAATTTCATTGTAAATCTGAACCGTTCATTATAAGGTCATAGATCTAATAGTAGAAATTATGTTAGGGTTTTTTTCCCTAGAAGGCAACCCTTTGTTATGAGGGAAATGTATTGGGCTATGCATTATGGCGAGTATTGTATTCTGAGAGAGGAGACTATGGGAGAAAGAAGAGGAAGTTTAAGCGGGTTTTGTTGTAGGTTGTATCCCTTCGTTTGTTGGATAATAATAAAGGAAGGACAGGAAGGACCTGGCAATTTCTCTGGTGGACGTAGCCCACACTGGGTGAACCATGTAAATCTATGTCTCTCTTGTATTGTGTATCTTCTGTGTTTTGTTTCCGCATTTTATTTTATTTTATTACTCAATAGTCTTTTTTTTCTAACAACATTTTTATTTCAGAATTGCAGAGTTGAAATTGAAAATTGCATTGTTTTAAGAAACATATCATTCATTGAAAATTGAAGTTAGGACTTTGCATTGTATTCATATTTTCTTTACTTGTTGAGTCATAACATCATGAGTTTCTCTACCATACCTCTTTGAGTAAGCACAACCATTAAAATTAATGCTATAATTTAAAATTGATTAGTAACAAATTTATTTTCTATGGTGCACAAACTAGCTTAGGATTTATTGCCTTGGAATAGGATTTTGTTAGTAAACTTCTCCAAGGCTATTAAATCAACATATGTGTCTGACTAAGGGAGTGGATAAATCCATTGTATAATCAGTAATATCAGGAGGTTCCGCTTACACTAGAGTTAATCACAAGGTCGCGTGAGGTTGGTTGAAGGGATATCCCCCCGATAACTTCTTAGCGTCAGAGATATTTCTAGGGATCTAATCGTATTTGGGGATATTGCTAGTGCCCTTACCTCCGTGAGAGGCAATAATTTCAAGGTTTCAGGCTTTGCTACCCTGCCCATATGGTGGACCTGACTTATGACTGCTCGCCTGTGCATATGTTATACATTGGTTGCTTAGTTTCTTGACTTAGGTGCCACATAGGTACGTTGGGTCAGGTAAGGGTCAGACAACACACAACCTTTATGGAGGATTACCTTTCCGGGGGATCTAACCAACTGGTTATTAAGACCACAAGGGCCCTTATAACTAATTATGTTACCTCCAATATTTAGTAGGGAGTCTCAGGCCCCTCTCGGGAGAGACATACCTTCTTTAGGGAGGGAGGCCCCTTTCAACCACTTTACCCTGTTTGTGTGCATATTGGTCGTTTGATTATTTTTGGTGTGCTCTTTGATTACTATTTGGCCTTAGGTTTATTTTTTTTATCTTGAGTCTTAAGTCATCAAGGATTCAGACCAGCATCCCCGCTGGTCCCGTCGCTTGTTACAGTTACCACCAGATTCCAAGTCTTTGCCTTCTAAAAGGTGTAGAGTTATTAGACGTGGTACACACACCTCCACTTTTCAAACTTGTGATTCTACAAGGATGAGTACTGAACTGAGTCACCAGAATACTGGGATCCCTTCGACTCCCACACCTACTATAGTTAATGGAACCCCTTCGAATCTTGCAACCACTATGGTTGTAGTTCCAGAGGCACTATTATTACTACTTCCCATCCTATAGTGAATGTTCAATCTCTTGCCTCAAACCCCTTTGGGTCTCTTGGTCACTCATTGGGCTATAATGTTCATTCCATCCCTATGGCCTCTAGTCCTTTTTCCTATGGTATGCCAAATTTTTCTTCACGGTTTTTAAACTCCATCCTAGATGGTAGCCCTAATTCTAGCATTGAACTTGGGGGCACTACACCTCCTTATACTCCATTTTCGTTTGGTGGCTCTCAAATCTCTCAAATGACTCCTAATATGGGAGGCATTCCTTATTTTAACCCCAAGTCTAATCCTCTTGCTTCTGGGTGGAGAAACCAACCTAGTGGACAAGATTCTTCTCAAGTTCCATCCTATACCCTTACCTCCTCAGTGTCAATTCTCACCAACACATTTGGCATGACGAATCCACCTCTATCCTCCGAATTCACACCCAGAGGAGGTCATTTTCACACCTTGGGAAACCCCCAGCCCAGAGCCACTCCAGTTGGGGAATTTTTTTATAACCCCCATTAGAAAATTCCTACTGGAATGATTCCCAACCAACCTCTTATGAATCATCCTGGAGGAGGGTCTTACAATCCTGGACAGGGTGATGGTACTTACCAAAACCTTGGATGGGCTATAGTTCCTCAAACACAATCTTTCCAGGGAGCTTGGGGCCAGATGCTGCAACCCCGTCTCCCTTTTTTGGCCACGCTTAATCTGCCAGACTTGTCTAAGTTGATGAACGACCCTTTGTGTCATGATCCTACATGGCTCCCCATCCCCACCAAGTTTCCTTTGGACAATATGAAATTAGAAGGTAAGAATGGAGAGGATCCTGGTGATCACGTTACCACCTTTCACCTATGGTGCTCCTCAAATTCCCTTAATGATGATTCGGTTTAGTTAAGATTATTTCAATGCACCCTCATTGGGGTCGCTCTAAAATGGTATATCAATCTACCTAGGGGGGAATATGGGACCTTTAGTCAGATGGTGTTAGTCTTCCTTAACCACTTGCAATTACTAGTTTTGTTATGATGCTGGCCTAGAACTTATGTCGACTTTACGCCAGGACACAACGACTCATATCTTGGATCATATCTAGGAGTGGCGTAGACAAAAGAGGTTGATTAAGACCTCCATACCCCCGATATTTCTTTTAGAATGGTTCCTAAAGTATTTTCAACCTCCTATCTCGAAGGATGTTGCTACATCCGGAGTTACAACTGAGGAAGAAGCAATCTTCAAAGCCCAACAATTAGATCTTATATACGTTTAGTCTGGGATGTTATACCACATTCTTCAGGATGCACCGCGGTCAATCTATGACCCTAGAAAAAATATCAGACCTCGTGCTGATGGCATTGTAGGCTCCGCAAATGTAAAATAGATAGAATCAGTGACAAGCCATTTGAAAGAGTTGCCTCTAAACCAGTCTGCAGGAGGGCCATCTTTGTTTGTGTCTTCCAATCCCACTCAATCGATGGATGTACATTCCGTGCAATCGTCGACTGGCCCAAATGGTAACCAACAACCAGGCGGGAATAAGAAGAAAGGACATAATAATAATCATAAGGGTGGGAAAAATAATAATAAACCCAAGGACAATGGTAATAATGAAAAGATGAATAATAATGCTGGAGAGGGAAAGAAAGAAAGGCGTAAGGTGAAATTTCCCTAGAAGCTTTGCACAAACGATCACCTTACTCATTTATTCCCCAAACTTATAGAAGATGTGAAGCTCTTATCTCTACCACCCATCGTGCTGACTAATCCTTTCCCACATAACCAACACATGGCCTCAAGCTCCTCAAATGCTGAAAACACGGTCGATGGGAGTCAAAACTCGTCGTCGCAAGACAATGACCGTTTTTGTATTAATATGATCGATGCTAAGGTTCATGTAGCCACCCGATATCATGATTATTGTTCCTCACATGCTATAGATGCTCTAGAATCTCCTCCTCTTCCTCCAGAGATGACTTTACAGATCGAAAAACCAGAGCCACTGCCTCATATTCTGAAAGGAGTACTCAATCGCTCTACCCACAATCCAAATGCTAGAGCCGCCCATAATTACTCTATTGTTGAGGACCTGGGTCAAATCCCTTATGCGATGTCGGCTCTGGAGGTACTCCAAATGTGTCCTTCATAGAGGAATGGCTTGCTATCTGTGTTAGGAGCTCTAGATCCCAATGGCTCAAAAGTTATCAAGTTTGACGTCACAGATGTGAAGCCTCGCTTGCCTTACCATGTGGCATTCCAAATCCACGTGGGGTACTCAAAGTATACCATAAAACTTGTGGTTGTTGATGAAGGCGTTGCTACATGTGTGATGTCCCTGATCTGTCGGAAAGATCTTGGCTCTTTGACTCTTTCTCAATTGCCGACCATGTTGACTTCTTTTGAAGGTCGTTCCTTCCACCCTCACGGTATTCTTCTTGCCTTTCTGGTCCATTTAGGTGGGAATACAGTAGAGGTGGATGTTGAGGTAGTTGATGCACCTATTGATTATAACTTGTTACTAGGACACAATTGGATCTATGCTATGACTGTCTTCATATCGTCCGTCTTCCGCACTGTTTGTTTTCCACTCGATGGGAAGATCGTGACGATTAACCCATTATCCTTTGTGTACGATAGCCCTAATGCATCTATTGGACCGTCGATCCTTGTGGTCGACAATTCTCAGCCTGCAACGGAGAATATCGGTGTCAGAATGTATTTTTCCCTTATTGGTACTTTCAACTTCATGGCATCGATTCAGCATGTTTACGCCATGTCTAGTAGGCTCGTTTTGTTAGAGAGGTATGTTCCTTTCTGCACTTCCTATTTTAATGATTCTTGGACCCTACCTTCTTCAACTTCATCTTGTGAAGTTCAGTCACATGCTGGAATGGCCATGCCACCATCGACAACGAAGATTGCGTATCAATATGTTCTTGACTCTTCCATTGATCCTGATCATGTTATCTCGCCGAAGAACGAGGAGGATCCTATTCACAAGCCCATGTTGGCCACTTCGTTGTATTTTTCACATGACTTCCTCGATGAGACTTTTCCCTCAGATGAAGTCATGAATGGTTTTGACATACCCTAGGATGATATGCATCATCGCTCTTATTTTCTCACAGAGCTTGCTAGAATTGAAGAAGATGAATTTCGATCTACTTTGAGTGAGATAGTTGGTCATGTCATAGTTCCACTTGATATGCACAAAATTTATGCCGAAGTAAATATGGCGAGTATCTCTCCTACCATCATGATCAATATCTCTCGTACCCCTGGAAAGATTGAAAATGTACACATCGGTGCAAATTGTTCACCATAAGAAATCTTGATCTACACCGAGCTCTTCAAGGAATTCCAAGATGTATTTTCTTGTTGATATGAAGAGATGCCATGAATCGACCCTTGTATTGTCAAAAATGAAATTAGAACTTATCCAGATGCTAAGCCTGTTTGACAATGTCTCAGAGCTGTCAATCCCTGGAAGGCCCATGCTATTAAAGCAGAGGTAGAGAGATTGTTTAATGTTGGCTTCATCTACCCTGTTCTCTTGACTGAATGGGTATCCAATATTGTTCATGTGAATAAAAAGAAAGGAACCATTCATGTATGCATGGACTTTCATGACCTGAACAAATCCTGTCCCAAGGACTTCCTGACACATTTCATCGATCATATTCTCAACAAGTCTGCGGGAAGTGAAGTGTTTTCTTTCATGGACAGATTTTCAGGGTATAACCAAATTCAAATTAAACCCAAGGATCAACACAAGATGACATTTATTTGTCCTTGGGGTACTTTCACATACTGGAAGATGTCTTTCAGCCTTAAAAATGCTGGAGCAACCTTCCAATGTGCTATGACCTTCACATTCCATGATCTTAAGCATGTAGTCAAAGCTTACATTGAAGATCTTGCTGCTCACTCTTGAAAGAGAGCGGATCACTCTAAGCACCTTTGGCTAGTTTTTGAAATATGTCATTACTATAGAATCTGGTTGAACCCTCATAAGTGCATATTTTGCATTAGGTCTGGTCGTCTATTGGGATTTCTAGTTTCTGAGACCGGGATCATGGTAGATCCGTTAAAGGTTGAGGCAAAACTTTGATTGCCTACCCTGTGCACTATTCAACAAATTCAAGGTTTACAGGGGAAAGATAACTTTTTGCATTGGTTTGTAGTAAACCATGCCAATATCACTAAGGGTTTCATGCATCTTTTGAATAAGGACACCCCTTTTTTATGGGATGAGTGAGCCCATGAGTCCTTTGATGCTTTGAAGAAATCCTTGGTATCGATGCCTCTATTGAAATCTCCTGACTACAGTAGGGATTACTTTCTTTATGTCACCGCGTCCGAAGAGATGATTGGTATGGTTTTGGTTCAGGATGATGATGAGCTCCGCAAGCACGTCATCTACTATCTTAGTTGAAACTTAGTCGGTCCTGAGCTTAATTATTCTCACATTGAAAATCTAGCTTTGGCTGTCGTACATGCATTCCAACATTTACGCCATTGTATATTGCTTTGCAAGACTACTGTGGTTGCCAATGTCAATCCATTTCAATACGTCCTTACCAGGCGTATCATAGGAGGAAAATATAATAAATGGATTGTCATTTTACAAGAATTTGATCTCAATTTTGCTTCTACAAAATCTAAGAAATCACTAGTCTTCGCGGAGTTAATATTCGTTTTTCCATGATTATATGAGGATGTTATCCATGTTGATTCATTTGCAGACAAACACATTTTCCTTGTCTTTTCCTCCGACCCCTGGTATGGAGAGATAATTATCTATCTTCAAACCTTGAAGTTCCCTCAACATCTCTCGCAAGATGACTGACAACGTGTATGATACCAAGCTAAGAATTACACTATCGTCAGTGACACTTTGTATCACTGGGGAATAGACAATATACTGCGTCGTGTTTTAAATCACGAAGAACCCAAATCTGTTCTAAACAATTTCCACTGTGGGGCTTGTGATGGTCAACGATCTGGGCTTGCGACAACCCATAAAATTTTGCGAGCTAGTTATTTCTGGCCACCTATCCTTAAATATTGCGTTGAAGCAGTTAAGAAGTGTCACCCCTGCCAGGTGTTCACTCAGAAAATGTGCTCGCATCCAACCCTTCTTCACCCAGTCATTATCGTCGGTCCCTTCACCAAGTTGGGGGTGGACTTCGTGGATTGCAACCCAACTTCGGCTAGGGGGCATCAACACATTATCGTGGTTGTCAACTACTTTAATAAGTGGGATGAAGCCATGCCTATAGTTAAATCCGATGGGAAGACTGTTGACTTCTTCGTGTTCAACCAAATTAACGCTAGATACGGTATCCCGAGTGAGATTGTCACTGATCATGGCAGTCACTTTCAGAACAAAATGATGGAAGAACTAGTATCCAAGCCAGGGTTTAAGCATGGTCATTCTTCCCCTTACTACCCCCAGGAAAATGGATAGGTAGAGGTCGTCAACAAGTCTCTCAAGACCATTTTGTAGAAAATTTTCAGCCAAAGTAAGTCTGATTGGCACATTATGCTATATCCCGCACTCTGGGCATACCGAACCTCGGTCAAGATTGCCACCGGTTTTCTCCTTTCCAGTTAGTACACAATGTGGAGTCGATACTACCTATTGAATGCAAGATCCCTTCTCTTAAGTTGGTAGTCGCGCTCCTACTTGAAGCTTCTGATCTTGAGTGATGCCTTGTACACCTAGAGAGTCATGATGAGTAGTGTCAAGATGCCTCTACGACTATCGAGGCGAACAAAAGACATGTCAAGGCCCAATATGATAAGTCTTTCTGTCCTCAGTTGTACGCTAAGGCTGAATTGGTCCTCTTATATGATCAAGCCAAAGAACTGCTGGGGGCAGATAAGTTTAAACCCATGTGGCACGATCTGTATATTGTGCGATGTGTCCTAGAAAAAGGAGGCTATGAGTTAGAATATTACGAAGGGAATATGTTGGTCGAGCCCAAAAATGGGCTCTACTTGAAAAGATATTACGCTTGAGCCCCAATTTTGGGCGCAAATCTTTGTATACTAATGTAATTTATTGTATATATCGTTTTCACTTTCTTTTTGTCTTCAACTTGCTTATTGAGCTTTCCCTTGGTTGGCAGATTTCAATGGAGTCTTTGGTCTACTTAGGATTCATAGATGGAGCGTCATACACGGAACTTGGCTTCCGCCGCTTGGGTGGTTTACTCACCCAAGGGTCTAGTGGTGTCTTCAGGTGGCGTATGCCTAGGGCCATCCATAAATAATGTGGTAGAATATAGTGTTGTTATAGAACTTTTTTGTAATGTTATCTCACATGTTATTCGCTCTTTAGAGGTTAGCCTGGATTCCCAGTTAGTAGTATGTCAATTGAACAGCAGTTACCACATGTGTGATCCTACTTTACTACGACGATTCCTACAGGTACGTCTTTTAGAACGACATTTTGATTTTATTACTTATTATCACATACCTAGGAGTTCTAATTTTGTATCCGATGCTTATGCTAATTTCATTTTAGATTGGCATTTGTCACATAACTAAAGCAAAGAAAACCATCTCATCAATGTACACATTGTAATATAAGTAAAGCCGAAGATCCTTGTTTTATACTCTTCCGATCTGAAGATCCTTGTTTTATATATATTTCAAAAAATATGATGTTTATAGTACAAAATTGGGGCTAACACCCTCAATACACATATACAACTAATAATACAAGATCCATGACATCTATGCCTGTGGCACCAGATGTGTGTCATGATAAAAAACTACGACGTTTGT
The DNA here is from genome assembly GCA_900067695.1 of Picea abies. NCBI lineage: Eukaryota > Viridiplantae > Streptophyta > Pinopsida > Pinales > Pinaceae > Picea > Picea abies. The sequence continues at coordinate 25,516 of CBVK0101884903.1, forward strand.
GAGACACTGAAAGATTCACACCCAAGCTTTGGGCACACCAACCATTTGTCGTTGCATGGCCTCCGATAGATCCTCTACCTGAACCATCAGAATCCTATCAGTCAAATGAGATAGGTTTCCTTGCACGTTTTGAAGGATCCTCTATGCTTCTCCTCCTACCGCCTCGTCTCCCTGGTGCCTTCAACGATGTCGTGGAAGCTCGTCCGGCCGTCGCGGACCTACGTCTGCATCACACAAGTGTCTAGTTAGTTCTTAAGCATCATCCAAAAATATATTTTTTTATTATACAAAAAAATGAAATATTTAAAAACATTGACATACCTATGTCCCCGTATGCGGTCCCTAGTGGTAGTGGCATGTCAGGGTCCCCTCTGAAATCGATTCTTGCATAGGGGTATTCATCCAGAGAAATGACCTGTTGCCTCCACCAGTAGAATAAATCATCATTGTAGGGTGTGGGTAGCCTACCTCTCCCCTATCATCTCATTACCTTGGTCCACCATGCCATGGTTGGATCATGAGGTCTTCTTGGAATGATCTCAACTCTAGGTCCCAAAACTGGAACCCGCTCGAAGAAAAAGCTACATAAGATAGAGGAAAATCCGAAGCTCCTCTTTTCACCCTATTTGCACTGTGTCAATTGGTTATTAATATTAACCAGTAGTGAGGTACACCAATCATATACAATGGGTCTCAAGCACTCTACAAAATATAACATGAGTGGATTCGATGTCTGGTGCAACGAAGTCGATCCTGTGATCATGGTCAACACAAGGACAACAATCTTGAGGTTGAGATTGTTTATCGCTCGGATGGGGAGTTGACTCCCGACCTTCTCCGTCCGTGCTACATAGTGAGCGTCTATGTACTCCTCTATATTCATTGCGCTCCAAGTTCCCTAGGATTTGAGGTTCACTACCTCACCCCGACGCGATAACCCAGTCAAAAAGTATATATCCTCGACTTCAATCCTCAATGGTTGCCCATCGAGGTTGAATCTCTCACTGTCAGGATCCTAGTAATCCACGAGAATCTCAAGCAACCTCACCTGGGCACTCATCCCTTTGAGTGCCAAAAATTTATACAAGCCGCATCGTTTTAAGGCCATTTGGGCCGCTGGATCTCTTTACACAACAACATCTACCCCCTCATGTTCCCTTTCTCTCCATTCTAGCACCATCTTGCGAGATAAAAA
>CBVK0101884904.1:0-13242 GCA_900067695.1 Picea abies
GCACCATCTTGCGAGATAAAAATCAATTTTTGAGTTAGTAACCATAGAAAATATGTTTTACGGACTTGTACGGGGGCTGCATCATTCACAGTTGTGTATAGGGATGAGTACACACGTCCTATATTTTACAAAATCACGTATAACCTCACGTATATGCGACCTAATGAATGGTAGCTCGCATACACCAAAATACTCAATTTGCCCCTAATTTACTCAAATTTTGAAATCTAATTTAAAAATCTAATCCACTAGAAAGGAAGAGGAGGGGAAGAGGAATTACCTGGTCTAGACGGTCTTTGATTTCGTCACCCAACACTCCTACAATCACCATTTGAATATTGGAGGTATTTTGGTCCGATTTTCACTATTTGGGTAAAAAGTCAAAATGACATAGTAAATTTTGGTTTTGTTACTATTTATAGCAGTTTTTACCCACTTTCTATAGTTTCAAGTCATTTTTTCGCCTAATGGACTAATAGAGTAGTGGATTGAGTTGTTTTTTGTAGTTTTTACTAGGGATTCTTGCGGATTTCAACGTTTATGTTGACCGTTTGTAACCACGGACAGGTATTTTCGCTACCCAACATATATGATAGGTATCCATTCCACCATGCACTTTTGCATCATCCTATAACTGCCACTTATATTCCTTAGTTATGAACCCATTTTTTGTGACATAGAACCTTCCATCTAATATAAGATGTGTCATTATCAAGTGGTAGAGACTTACCAAACATGGGTTCCCTACTTAGATCCTCTGCTTCATTTGGTGCCCATCTAGAGATTGTTTCCTTAGGACCGAGAGTCCCTTATAGCTAACACATGAATTTATGTTGAGCCTCATTTCTCACTCATAAACATGCTTCCCTATACCTAGAGGAATCCCAACCGAGTTTATTTTAATCTCTTTTCCAACTCGTCTTCAAAAAGCGAAAAGATTGCCGAGTGAACTTGTATCTTTCACACTCGTAAATTGGATTTGAAAGGATGTCTATTTGGTACAATTTTATCCCTTTTAGACACAAAGTAGACTAAGATCATGAAAAAGGAATTTTTTTGGCATTAAGTGGTGATTGCATCTCATACCCTTGCTTGCAGTATTGAGCCTCTAGTCGGTTCTCACTTTGCGTTATAAACTGTTTGCCTCAACAGTTTTTCATCCTCAACCAAGCAGAGCCTTGTTTATATCCTTCGCAATTTGAGACCCTATACCCAAGAGGGAACATTCCCCCAAGTGTCCATATCCCACATGCATCTCCTTGCATTGAGCATAGGTATGTTCCACTGCTGGAACTAGTTTTTCTTCCTTGTGACACTCGTTTCCTCCTCTGTATCATAACATTCATTTGACTATGAAAAAACAAACAAAGATGGGCGAGAAGGGAGTATTAGCTTATATTGGCAGAAGTCATGTCGCCTTTGAACAAGAGCAAAAAGTTATTGAGTCCATTTGTCATCATAATTTTGGGTTTAGCATGGCCTTAGGAAGTTGAGATCGTTACAGAGACTTTTCTCTACCGACTGGTTACTCTTCCAATCCCTATCGAGAATTTCATTGATGCCTCATGCATCTCATGATTTCATCTTTGAGTCAATGCTGCCAGAGTCTTCCATATGTCTCATGCTCTTTTTCAAAGGAAGTCTATCAACCTGTGTTGGCCATTCCTCAGAACTCTTGACTTTTCCTATTGGCCATACCCTCAATTTATCTCAAAATCACATGATGTTGTAGTCCTATCATGCACCCTGGTCCTACTTTCATCATTGCTAGGTAACCTTGAACCGAATAGTCGACATTTCATCATTGGCCATTGAATAGGTGGTTTCCCTTGTGGTCAATGACAATACATCTATTCACACATTGGGATTCGTGCAATATCTTGGACGCGATTATCCTTATTGGTTGTTTCCTCGCCTTTGTCAATAGTTTTCCTCATTGGTTTCTATTCAGAGGGTCTTTTTTGTGTACCGCTTGCACTTGGCACACACAAAAGATGCACAGGGTCGTTGGTTCATGAACATGTTCTTCGTCCAATTTCCTCCAAATCATGAAGCTCCTGCTTTGTACCTCATGTTGAATGATGAGAGATTCCTTAATGCTCTCCTTTCAATGGGTCTCCTTCCATCGACTTCAACTCATATATTCTGGAAACGAGACCTAGGATCTTATGAGTACCTTGAGGCTTGCAGTCATTAGTGGCAGGTTCTCTCACCATTGACAGTTGGGAATATATCAATGTCTCTTGATCGATGGATTATTCAAGTGTTCGAACCCAACTCCTTTATTTACACTTGTTAGAATGTACTCGGTGCCTTGATAACTACTTTCATTATTGGTAGGTTGTCTCGCATTTGTTAATGATATACCTCAATGACTGGTAATCAAATGATGTATCATTATGTTTGATCTAAACTCTTTTATTCAAATGATGTATACTTGCACCTTTGGCAGATTGTGTAGAAGAGTTGAAGATACCAGTGTGTCGCCGCAACTTTCTTGAGTTGTTGCTTCCTTTTCATTGGACCAGTACTTGTATGACTTCAGTGATCATGGGAGATCATATTGTACTCCATGGTATACATATATCTTCAGATTGATTTTAAGACTGGTTCTACTGCGCCTTGCTCGTGACTATGACATCCTCTGGCATGTAACCACATTTGTATTTGCCTATTCATGGCCACAGATAGTTGTTTGGTATATTTTCACATGGATATGTAGTGTAATTCAAATTGGCAGCCATGTATGCAAAGTCAGTGCAGAATGTAATGAGCAACTAGTTCTTCCAGTTGGTTCCCCATCACTCCACTTCTGTGTTTTTATAATGTATTTCGGCCATCGCAGATACTCCTCTGACCTCACACATTAGGGGGCATCTGTTATAGCAATATTTTCCTCACCCTATGGAATCTTGCACAGAGGGCCTTTTTCCATTTCCCTATGCAGACTTTTCATCCCTTTTTGCAAATCCCAGAGGTAAAAATACATTTTTTCCACATGTACGCACCTTGCCTACTATACAACATGTGTATTGGTAGGGTGCACCACTATAACCTACGTACATCGTGATTTGTGATTTGTGCCCAAAACTGAAAAATGGTGTTGGGTTTCCATGTCATGATAGGAGATCAATGATCCTTGGCCTTCCATATACTAGAAACGTTTCGACTCAGCCCTTCAGTTCCATTTGAAGGCTACAAATGGGCCAATTATAAGCTATGGAAAAGAGGAGAAAGAATTCAACTTTGAGAGCAAAGTTACTCTAGAGAAATTATTCACTTCATATTGAGTCTGCATCCCTTTTTCCTTTAAGTCTGAACACAATTTTCAACCCCCAAGCTATTCCCTTATTGATTGAGAACTTCATGGTCTCTCTTCTATGAGATTGCCTTTGGTGGAGGATTGAAGTGGGGGAGGCCTAGCTGGAAGGAACTTAGTTTCTCGGTTTCGAACCATGCCGACACAGAAGTTTGTAACTTTTTCACTTCCATTGATCATATATTAACAAAAATACTCTTTTCCCATCCAATTGATATCTTGCAAATATTTGAATTATTGTTCCATGGGCGTATTTGTTATGTATATTAATGGATTATGCTATTGAATGTGCTAACATAATATATTATCACCACATGCTTTCTTTGCTTGGTTGTTGAGGACTAGTTGCAGGTATAGTTCTTTGGGTCAAGTGCTCAACGGTGGACTTCATCGAACGCATGGACGAGGTAGGCCTTTTATCTTGTCTTTCTAGCATATTTGTTTATATAACATACTTGAGAATAAAGTTGATTTATGCAATCATTTTCGTTTGTTGTGGTTTACCCTATCCATAGAAATATTTTCCTCATAACAAGGTGTGACAAGTGTGTGGTGAATGAGGGGTTGTGGGATAGTTGCAAGAGTGGGAAATTCTATTGAGTTTCATAACATATATTATTTTTAGGAACCCTTTTTTCCCTAGCGGAGTTGTGCCCCAGCTCGGGGGTGACCTGTTGTTGAAATCTTATGAGAAACAACATCTATGGTTGGAATGAACAGCTGAGTCAAGGCCACAATTGGTGACTTTCATTTAATATAAGTGTTCCTTATGTACTTGTCTTGGTTACTGCATGGATTCTTATCTATGTCTGACATAGGTTAAATTCGTGTATGTGTTTTATATAAGTATTTGTTTTTATTTTGGTAATTGTTGCATGCTCATGTAAGTATGGTGCTTATAGCATGTATTTGTAGTTATGCATGTATATAACCAATGTGGTTAGTTTTTCATGTTAAGTTAATTTTGTGTTTTTGGTTATGAGCCATCAAGAAGAGGATTGAGTGGTCAGGTGCACAAGATTGTATCATGTCTTCTTCAAAAGGCTGTCGTGTGTGGGGTTAAGGAATTGGACCTCACACACAATGAAATCAAAATTTGCACATGATGCCTATATGGATGTGGGCAGATTTAGGCTATGTGATTAGTATATCGCGTTATGCACGCATTTAGTGAGTATTTTTCTGCTGCTCAAGGTTGTTTTTGAAAAGAGATTGTTTCTTATGTTGTTACAAGTTGTGTAGCACGACTCAAGCTTGGGTCGAGCACGCTACTTCAAGTGAAACTACGTGGATTGTGTTTAAAGTAGAAACTGCACAGTGAGAGTTTTAGAGTAACCTGACACAACTTGGGTGGCTGGGGATGTTACAAATTGGTATTAGAGCTTTGACAAAGTGTTTTATGGAGTAGCATGGCCCATCTTGGGTGGCTGGGGATGTTACAAATTGGCATCACAACTATTGGTTCAACATTGGACTTATATAGGCCAGATATTAGCATGAATAGATATGTGTGCTGAGAATTGGTACCATGCAGGGTAGAGTTAGTTTGCGTGAAAAACCATTGATACGCGGTATAGAGATGTGATGTGCACAAAGATAGTGATGCACGGATGTGCGCATTGGAGTTTGGGATGTTAAAATCATCCAAGAAATTCGAGAGAATTACTATGACAAAATGATGCAAAATTTTCATGTAGTTATTGCATGAAACCATCTAACAAATGTTAATTGCCTGCATATTTTGAAGAATTACCAACGATTAAGACCATGACATAATTAGTGCAGAAGGTTAAAAGCATGGAAGATGCACGAAGGACTTATAGTCATGATGATGAATTTGGAGATTTGTATGTCGGTTTGGGTGCAGATGGTACCAAATCCAAGGGGGAGCACATGAACTTGGTAGAAGTTGTAAAAGTATTGCAGAAAGATGTCGAGTTATAAGGATGGTAATGAAAGGATTATGAGATCCAAGTCACAACAAGATGAATTTAACGTCAAATTGATGAAAAGTATGGATAGAATAGAAAATAAAATGGACAAGGAGACATAAACAAGTAGATCAAGAAGCCACAGGTCTCATGATAAAAAATAAAGAGAATAAAGAAGTGTTACTAATCATTCTTTCAGGAAAGCACATAGTAGTTCAAGTCCATATCCTGTCAGAAAACATAAGAGAAGGACCAGGGTGGACGAGCTACAAGGAGAAATGAATAAGATCAATCCTCCTACCTTTGATGTTGAGCACAAGAAGGATGAACATTGGGAGACCTAGTTGATGGGTATGACAAAGTACTTTCAACTTCATAACTATTATGCACAAGAAGAAGGGAGAATTGCTATCTATCAGTGTTATAACCCTAAATTTCTCTACACATGCATACATGGCCTTAGCCCTCTTACTTGCATTTTTTGCCAAAGAACTGCTAAGTTGCTCTTCTTAAAAAACCAATTTTTTGAAGATGTACGCGCCCTTCACCATTAATGCTTTCATACATACACTTGCTGCACCACTACAACTTGTGTACATACACATGCTGCACAATTATAGCTCGCGTATACTTGCAAAAGTTGCAAAAAATAAAAAATTTCAAGGAATTCATTGAGATTTCGGGCTATTGGGTAGTTTCCCAACTAATCCACCTGTTATAGCCTGTCACCCAACTGAATAACCATCCTTTTGTCATATAACATGAGGTGTTGGGGTCTCATTCCATAACTAAGCATAAGAACCGTGAAACTCTGCCCGATTTCACTTCCCCTCCTTGCCCAAGATATTGCATCCCTTTTGTGAGAATCGCCTCAACATTCCATCATTAGCCCCTTCTCCCCCATTTATCCCATTCACTTCCCAAGAAGAGATTAGAATTTTGACAGGATAATTTTATACAAAGATGCACTTGAAGCTTGATGAAGAGGAGCTCGGACTAGGTTCACGGAGGGGTAGCCGACTTTGATTGTAAAGGTATAATCATTGTGTTATTAATAAAAGAATTACTTTTCCTATCCCAAATGATGGTGTCTTGTATACTTTTGTTGGTTTATGTATGACATTCTAACATCTAACCTTAACTTATATACAAAATAGCATGCTTGTAGTTTTTTGTTTTTCAATCTTTGGATGCAATTCATCCCTAGGAGGAGACGTGCATTCAACGAAACTTCCAAGCGTGAGGAGGTCATCACCAGGCTTGGGATTCGAGGTATAGTTACCTGATCTCCTTTTACTTGGTTTCTTCATATTAGTTTTGATATGTTTGGGGTAGTTTAGAGAATTAATTGACTTTTAGATGGTTAATCAATCTTCCTACATTTTGAACCCTAGTGTAGTCATAGGGGGGTTTTTCCCGCTAGCAGAACTAACAACCATACTAGGGAAACCTCTAGGGTTTTTAGGGAATTTTGGGTTGTTTGATTGTTTTTTCTACCTTTCGAGTTTCTATTGAGTCGTCTGAGTCTTTTAAGGGATTCTGGTCACCTTCAGGTGCCATACCAGTTCTCCTTGCCCTATAAGACTATCTGTTTCTTTCTTTTTTTAAAGAAATAAAAAGGTGTACATGCCCTGCCTTGAGTCAGCCCGTGGACATACACACTTTTCTCGGCAAACAACCCACGTACATACGTAGGCTGTTGAAGCAACAATAGTGTCTCTAGTTCAAGAATTGTTTTGAAAAATAAGAAACCAACCTCTTTCCTGATTGAGGTTTATACTTCTCAGGGTTTCTTGATATAGTTCAGAGTCTCTGTTTTTACAGCTAGAGCTTGGGTTAGAATTCGATTTACTTGTCTTTTTGAGTTTCGTGTGTTTACTTCTGAAAGGATTTTAAGCAAGTCTTTTGAATGATTTATCTTCCTGTTTGGTTTCTTTAGTGATTCCCTGTGATCCAGAATGGGCCAAAGGTATGTTTCATTATTGTCTTGGTGTTCCTTTTACCCCTTTCATTTGCTTTGAAGAAAGAGAAAAAAAGTTTTATTTCATTTTTTTTGTTTGAAGCAATTTAAAAAAAAAAACGATTTTTCATTTTTGGTTTGGTAAAGTAGTTAGAGTTGGTCATTTTACTAGAAAGGAAAAAGAGACTATTTTTTAAGTTCTTTACTGATTTCTTGAAACTTAAGTAGCTTGTAGTCAAGCGAAAATTCGTTTTAGGTCTTCTTTTTAAAGATCTTGAAAAAGTTAGTTAAAGAAACGTTGGTTACGAAGAGTTAGTTGTAAATATTTGCTTTTGATTAGAAGTAATTTTGCTTTCAAGTTTCATCTTTTTCTCCTCTTTTTGTCTCTCATAACATCACTAGTTTGACTGCCATATCCCTTGAGTAAATCAAGCCATTAAAATGAACGCGAAATCTAAAATTAATTAGAATTTTATGTTTGTAAGATCAATCGACTAGTTTAGGGTTAGGGCCTTGAATTAGGTTAGAGAGGAAACTCTTCAAGGTCGTTAAACAAACATTGGAGTCAAATCCAGGGACTGTTAAAGTCCAGTGATGTAAAAGTTATACGGGACCCCCCTCTAACACAGGGGCTAAACACAAGGTCACGTGAGGAAAAGCAGCGGAGATAACCCCTCCTAAGACGGAATAAATGTAGTAGGGAACACATATTGAGGATCTGTTGTGGGAATACTATCAACTGCATTTTCCTACAAAGCTTCTTGGACTTCAAATCCGTTCGATATCCTCTATTGTCTTATGGACCACTTTCTTTCGATACCCTCGATAGGTTTCATAATTTCTATCCTACTCATTGTGGTCCACCTGACTATCAACTGTACCCACTTGGTGACTGTTTGCGAGCTGGAAACTTAGTTTCCCATTTTCTAGAGACTTACATGGGTGACTGAGGGGGTATACCACGGTACCTAGGGAAGACGTTGGGTCATGCTTCACAGAGCATACTCGGAGGGTGATTTTGTGTTCGAGCTTCACTTGAACCGGTTAGTTTCTTTAGTGTTGACTGGCGTAACTATTATTCCTACTAGATAGTCATCTACTTGATTTGCCTTTAGGAATTTATAGTGTGTGCTTGGTTTTAAACGCTAGTTAAATCCTTACTATGTCGTTTGATCTTTTCACAAAGTGGAAGATCAAGAGCTCCACCGGTCGTGAAGGCTTCAGGGCCTGCCACCGATTGCATTAGAGCCACCTTCACCACCATTACAATGAAGACCTGACCAGGAAGGGTCATTCGAAGCAATCAAGCTATAGGAAACTCTGCTTGAGCCTGCTCCAAGAGGAGATTATTCGACTCTGAAGGAACCTACTATTTCTGACCTTGGAGCAGAAGCTCTCAGGCCAACCAACCCTCCAATCACTAACTTTTTGGCACCAATCTTAGTACAACTTGTCCCTCCTAAGGTGACACCTATCGAGTGCCAGTTAGTTTTACAAGCAACCATGGAAGCAAATGCTGCTACTTCGTCTGGGAGTCCGCATACTGCCGTTTCGGCTAATACCACAGGGGATATGTTGCCTCCTAACCCACCTTTGTCAGTTCGGACCATAGTGGTCTCAACTCCCTCTACCTCTGGCAGTGGTATGATACTTTCATCAGCAACGACTACTGCTTCATTTACGTAGAGTACGAAGGGCCCTCCATTCTCATATGGGATGCCCCGCTTCGATTCGAACTCATTCCTTACCTACTCCACCTTACAGACCATGGGTCTGGTGGCAGGGAGCTCAAACGCTCTCGTGAAAGGATCCATAGGGGGCACTTCAGTCCCCTTCAATGCTATCCCTTACGGTGGGGGTCATATACCTCCTCCACCCCCCTCGCTCAGTGGTTCTTTCCAGCAACCCATCAGTATGAATGCTAACTATATCTCTTTTGGATTAGGAAGTTTAGGAACTTTATCTTACACTACGGAGGTGGGATCCATGTTGTTCTCTTTGTTTGACGCATTTGGTAATAACACTTTTTCTTCGGTTGTCGTCTCAGCTGGGGGAAACCCCAGTTTTGGGCAACAAAATCCTGGGAAAGGTGTCATTTGTAGACAGGGGGAAAGTACATGAGTTTTCTCCTCACGAGGACTTTGGAATTATTGGCAGGGATCAGTTCCCTCATAAGGGATACCAGTGGAGGGAAGCCCATTTCATGGTCAATGGAACCTTGGGCAGAGCTCAGTACCTATGCCCGTCAGATTGGCTGAGGGAATCTGCTTCCAAAATCATTAGAACACAACAGAGGGAGAAATTCCCACCCAACCCATGTCATCCAATTACGAGAATCAACCGATGATATCCCAACAAATACAGTTTCTGTATGCTGGTCAGGGTCGCGTTTTCTACCAGAACCCTGGCCAAAAACCCAATTTTTCTTGGCAACCTGGTGCCAGTCAAACTCGACGACCCCTTTTTCCTGTACATAGTACTCAACCCAAACTACCTTTTCTGGCAACGCTATATCTGCCAGACTTGTCAAGGTTTCTCAATGAATCAATTTGTCATGATCCGCGTTGGCACCCCATGCCGACTAAGTTGCCCTCGGATATTCCAAAATTTAAAGGCAAGCCTAGTGAGGACCTAGGTGATCACATGACAACCGTCCACTTATGGTGCTCATCAAACTCGTTGCGAGACAACTCCATACAGTTGTGCCTTTTTCAATGCACTCTTATCGGGGGTGTTGTGAAATGGTATGTTGAGATCGACCGCTTGAGGTTTTCTTACTTTAACGACTTGGCGATGTCTTCCTAAACCATTTCCATCTACCCATGAGATACAATGTCAGCACTGAATTGTTGGCCAACTTTGAGCAGACTAAGACCGACCATATCTCTGATCACATTCGAGAATGGAGGTGTTGGAAGATCTTGATTAAGGTACAGGTCCCATTGGATTTCTTGTTGTAGTGGTTCCTGAAGTCCTTGGTATCAGTTGTATCCAAGGATGTTGCAACTTCAGGATTTTTTTCAGAGGAGTAGGCAATAATGAGAGCACAACAACTCGAACTAATTTACTCCCAGTCTAGTTTTCTCTATGAGATTTTTCCAAATGCACCAAGGTCCATCCTCGACAAGGCCAAAAAAAATTTTGGACCCCATGCCGATGGTATTGTGGGCTCAACATAAGGAAATTCCACTTATCTATTGTCAAATCAATTGCAACAATTGCAACAATGTTGGCAGGGGAAAAATAGAGAAGAGAAAGTTGAAGTATCCATGTAACCTTTGCACAGAGAACCATATTACTCACATGTGCCCTAGACTTGTGGAGACTCAGAAGCTATTAGCACAACATCCTAATGTGCTAACGAACCCATTTCCATATGGGAAAAACATGGATCAAGCCTCATCATCTTTGAGCGTGGAAGGGGACAGTCAAGGACCCCCCACATTTGCTGGTAATACCTCGGTTGCGAATGTTTACATGTTGAAAGTTGACGCTCATATAGCGACTACGGCCCAATATTACGAAATGTCAAACTTTGTCGAAAAGGGTAAAGAACCCACAAACCCATTAGTTCCTCTCCATATTGAGAAGACGATGGGAAAAACAATGACACGGATCCCCAAAGGTGCGTTCAAGAAAGATTCCAATAATCTAAATGCGAGGGCTTCCTAAAACTACTCCGTTGTGGAAGATTTGGCACAAACACCTTGCGCGATGTCCACTTTGGAAGTCCTCCAGAGCTGCCCTTCACAGTGAAAATCCCTATTATCCACCTTGGGATCTGCAGAGACTTGTAACCCAGGAGAGATGGTTCTCGATCCAACCAACTTGAAACCTCGTCTTCCCTACCACGTTGCATTTCAAAAAGTAGTGTCTCCCACCATGAAATCTCTTACTCAGAAAATACTCCATAAGGTGGTTGAAGAGGGCTCCTCGACTTGCGTGACGTGTTTGGCATGTTGGAAGGCCATTGGCTAACCCGTTTTGTCTCTGTCACCTACATTGCTTATGCCATTCGATGATCATTCATTCAGACCACATGGAATCATTCCTTCTTTCCCTGTGTAGTTAGGAGGGAAGACCATGTGCTTTGAAGTTGAAGTGGTCGAAGCGCCTCTTGACTACAAGATTTTTTTAGGATGGAGTTGGACCTATGCAATGCATGCAGTGGTTGCTACAGTATTTCGGGTCTTGATGTTTCCACATGAGGGTTGAATTGTGACCATTGACCAGTTGTCCTTCTCCCGTCCCGACTCTTCATTGGGGGTAGCCACAGTCCCAATGATTGACAATCCTCAGCCCGACACCGTCAACGTAGGCGTTGGTTTGTGTCTATCACTGATGGGTACTTTCGATTACCCACTTTCTGGCGATGTCAATATTATATCGTCTACCCCCGACCAGCCTAGGGATGAAAATTTTCAAATGTCATCGTTTCGAACGACTTACTTTCATGGTCTGTGGAATCTTCCTTCCCCGTCGGCCTTTATGGAAGGGACAAGGAATTTTGGCATGCCCATGCCCTTGGTCGTGGTAGAAGTTATTTACATCATTGTCTAGAAGGCTTCGATTGACCCCGATCTGACTCCCGCACTGGAGTTAGATCCAGTTCTCGAGCCTATTTGGGCTCAGGGTTCTCTTGCAACTACAGATTCTTTAAACCTGGTCTTTACCTCAAATGAGGAAATTCTTGAGGCATTGAATGGTCCAGACAAACCTTAGGATGATCTCCATCATAGATTTTACTTCATCCCAAATTTAAGGAGAATAGAGGCAGGTGAATTTATTTTGACCATGACTAGAGATAGGTCTTGTCCTATTAATCCTCTGGCTACACACGTAGTTTACGCCGAGGTTAATATGGCGAGTATCAATGAAACAATCCTTGTTGTCATAGGGGCATACTGAGGGTTCAACTCTTACAGTGCACCAAAATACCCTAACTACTGGCCCTTTCGGCAACACATGTGAAGCATATGAAGTCTTACCCGAAGTAGAAATAGGGGGTTGCAGGACACAGGTGTCTACAACCAAAGCAAATGCAAAGTGATTCCAAAACACAACACAAACAATCTAGATATTCTTTACCACTCTTATGCTTGATTCACGAATTTATATCTCTGATCTAACAGTCATGCAATAACAGTATAACAGATAAAAAATAACACAACATCAACCACAAAGACAATAAGGTATACATAGTTCACCCTCTCCCTAGGGCTATGTCCACAGAACTATGTTTCTTGATTTATTAAGAGAAAACATATAGTTCTATCTGCGTACTTAGCTACATATATCTTTCTCTCTTTCTCTTCCCTTCCTGCACACCCAGTTACAGGGTTGATCTTCGCACCTAGCTGAAGATCCAGAATAGAGACTCAATATTTCTGTCAACAACAATAATAAAAAATAACCAACAATGAACATCATACAAATGAAAAATTGAGCAACCCTCTCAACTCTCCTAGACCTTTATTTATACATTACATGTCTCTTGGACAACCTTAGACCAAATCGTAGGTGTCAAAACCCCAGATCCAAAACCCTAGGTGCCAAAAACCTAGGTCCACTTGACCCACGTTTTTAGGGTTTCTCCAGCTTGTCCTTCCTCCTTTTCCACAAGGTGCTCCAAAGTATCTGTTGGTGTCTTTTTCCACTTGTTGAGTTGTCCACGATCCCTCTTCTTTGTTGTTTTATCTTCCTTAATATTCTCTTCCAATGGATAACTTTCCCTTTACTTCGCTCCTTCTTTTCTGCTTCTTTACCCACTTCAACCCTTCCTTGGTTTATGTGCCTTCCACGCATTTCACACTTCACCTTTCTTCCTTAATATTTGCTTCCTTACATAACCAAGGGCCAACATTCCCCCAACACTCACATGTGACTCATCTCGAGTCACTGCAATATTGAGCCTTCTATATCACTTCGACTGCAGACTGCATGGAGCAACCTGTGCTTTCTACTATGTCCCTCCCTATCATGTGCGTACTATATTTTTTATGTTGAGATCGGAAGAGCGTCGTGTAGGGAAA
>CBVK0101884964.1:0-19814 GCA_900067695.1 Picea abies
CTGCATTATTGTGATTGTCATTCAATGCTCTGCAAAGAGTTTAAATTAAGCATAATTGTTTAAGCTCGATAACAACTGATTCACCCCCACCTCTTAGTTGTCCAACAATTGGTATCAGAGCCAACCCCTTTTATCTAAGGGTAGATCCTAGAGCTTAAACATGTCAAACCATGAAGGAAATTCAACCAATAAGGCCCCTCTGTTCAATGGAACAAACTTTACCTTCTGGAAAGTTAGAATGAGAACCTACATAATGGATTTAGGTGCAAATGTCTGGGATGTGGTAAATACTGGTTATGTAAAGCCAGTTGTACTAGCTAATAAGGATGACAAGCTAGAATTTACCTTCAACGCTAAGTCTATGAATGCTATCTTGAGTGGGCTTGCAGAAGAAGAATTCATAAAAGTTATGCACCTAGGAACTACAAAGAAATGTGGGACAAACTCATTAGCAGTTATGAAGGTAATGAGAAGGTAAAGGATGCCAAGCTTCAAACCTACAGAGTACAGTTTGAACAATTGAAGATGAAAGAAGATGAAACTGTTGGAAAATACTTTCTGAGAGTTGAAGAACTGGTAAATGCAATGAAAGCACTTGGTGAAAAAATTGAGGAACTTTCTTTAGTTCAGAAAATTTTGAGATCTCTACCAGATAGGTTCAACTCGAAGGTCTCTGCTATAGAAGAACTTAATGATATAAAAACCTTGGAGTTTGATCAACTTCTAGGAACATTGACTGCATATGAAATGAGAATAGTTAAAGATAAACCCACCTCCAAAGAATTATCATTTAAGGCAGACAAGAATGAGGATTCTGAGCCTGATGAAATTGAAGCAAAATGTGTGAAGAGATTGAAGAAGGGATCATGCAAATACAAAGGTAAACTTCCTTTCAAATGTTTCAACTGTGGTAAGATAAGTCATTTTGAAAATAAATGTCCTCACAAAAGAAAGGATCATACATGTGATGGTGAGGAGAAGCACAAACACAGAAATTTCTTTAAAGAGAATAATTTTAAGAAGAAAAGTCTTTGTGTAAATAATGATGATGATCCTTCAGATGATGAAGACAATGACTCCTCTATTGAAGATAAACTAAATGACTTCATACTTATGGCCAAAGAGGATTATGATAATAAAATCACAGGCAATGATGATAATGATGAAGAATCTGTGGTTGATATTGAAGGAGAAATGATCAGTGCACTGGAAGAGATTAACAGACTCAGAATTAAGAACAGAAAGTAAAAACAATTGAAGACAGTAAATAGCCTGATGAAGACTTTGCCTTGCTAAAAGTGGAATTAGAAGAGGCAAACAAAATCGAGGACATTCTAAAACAACAGTTATCAGAAAAGAAGGCAAGCTGTAAAGCTCTAGAAGAAGAAGTAGTGAAAACTAGGAAAGAGTTGGAGAAGTTTCAAGCCTTGTATCACCAAAATATGCCAAGTATTAAAGCCTCAGAAGGATTAACCTCCATTCTAAATCAAAAAAGAAACCCAAAGCTGAAAGATGGATTGGGGTATGAAGAAGGATCAAGTAGTGATCATCCAAGTAATACAAAACCTATCAACTTTGTCAAATCCTCAAACATTGACAACAATCACTCTGTAGAAACAAAGAAAGAAAATTAGCCACCAAGAAGGAATGAAAGAAAAAGTACTAGAACCGAATCTGTAGATCAGAGAGATTATCGGCATGAAAGAAATCGACCTCCTCAAAGAAGACATACTTTTTCCAGGTACCAACGTTTTTTCTATGGATATTGTTTCTTTTGTTCTAACTTTGGTCATAAAGTTGTAAACTGTTCTTTAAAATTAAATTATGAGCAATCAAGACATTCAAGGTATAGATATATGCCACAACAAAGAATGAGACAACTAAGTAACAAACCACCACAGACTGCAAATCACTTGATGGATGGTAAAAGGACACATGTTAAGCATAACAATCATTATGATCCTTTATTCGACGAACCAGAATGTTACATTTGTCATAACATGGACATAAATCTGTTGACTGTCGCTTAAGGAACTATGAACTAGATTTGAATTCCCCTGTTGAAAATGTCAAGGTTTGGAAGAAGAAAGAAAGTGACAAGTGTGGATTAGTGTTGTCAGCTCAAAGACAAACGAACCCTTGGTATATAGACAGTGGATGCTCCAAACATATGATGGGAGACAAAGGTAAGTTTCTATATCTAAGTGAAAGCAAATCAGGAAACGTAACCTTTGGAAATGATGCTCCAGGTAAGATAAAAGGTAAAGGGATGGTGAGTTTAAGTAATGGAAAAGGAAAAGAACAAGATGTTCTGCTTGTAGATGGGCTGAAACATAATCTACTCAGTGTAAGTCAAATGTGTGACAAAGGATGTGAAGTGGTGTTCACGTCCAAGGACTGCAAGATAAAGTCTGTAAACTCAGGACAAGTGGTGGCCAAAGGCACACAGACAGAAAATAATGTATATGTTTTGAAAGGAAATAGAGAAGAGTGTCATCTAAGAAAACATGATGAAAGCTGGTTATGGCATAGGAGACTTGGACATATAAACTTTGACCACTTAATCAAGCTCAAAAATCTTGAGGCAGTAAAACATCTTCCTAGAATATCAACGCCCCAAGATTCTATGTGTAAACCCTGCCAAGTAGGAAAGCTAACCAGGACAGAATTTAAGTCCAAGAGCTCTACTTCAACAAAGTAACCACTCCAACTAGTTCATATCGATTTATGTGGACCATCAAGACAAGAAGGCATAGGGAAAGAAAACTACTTCATGCTGATTATTGATGATTACTCCAGAATTACTTGGGTTTCCTTTCTCAAGGAAAAAGTTGAAGCATTTGAGAAGTTTAAAAAATTTAAGGCTTTAACTGAGAATAAAACAGGAAAGAGGTTAAAGTTAGTAAGATCAGACAGAGGAGGAGAATTTATGTCAAGTGATTTCAAGGAATTCTATGATAAGCATGGGATCAAGAGAGAATACAAAATCCCAAGAACTCCACAACAAAATGGAGTAGTTGAGAGGCAAAACAGAACAGTGCAGGAAATGGCCAAGTCAATGATGAATGAGAAGAACATTGGTCAAACCTACTGGGTAGAAGCAATACACATGGCAGTCCATGTTCTTAACGAATTCCACCTCAGACCACAAAGTGACAAGACACCTTATGAACTATGGTATGGGAGACCTGCTTCAATCAAACACTTCAAAGTCTTTGGGAGTAAATGTTACATAAAGAATAATGATGAGAACCTTGGAAAATATGATGACAGGACTGATGAAGGTATCTTCTTAGGGTATGCTACAAACAGTAAAGGATACAGATGCTATAATAAGAGGCTGCATAAAATGGTTGATTGTATGGACATAAAAGTTGATGAAGGAATCCAAGCAAGAGAGGTGTACAGTAATGAGTCTTCTACAGAGGACACAACTAAAGATGAAGATGAGCAGGTCCAAGAATTAGAAAATGAAGACTCTGAATCAGATGAAGACACAGATACTCAGACATACTCAAATCAGCAAACAACTTCAAATTCCTCCTCCAAAATCACTCAAAAGAATCATCCTGCAAGTCAGATAATTGGTGAAAAAGAAAAAGGTGTTCAAACCAAGAGAAAGATAATAAAAAACACCGAACAATCACATATAGCTTTCATATCCATGCTGGAACCCAAGAATTTTAATGAAGCTAGCAAAGATGACCATTAGGTTAAAGCAATGAATGATGAACTTGATCAAATTGAGAAAAACAATACGTGGGAGATGGTTCATAGACCTGAAGGTAAAAATATCATCGGTTCCAAATGGATCTTTAAGAATAAGTTGAATGAGCAGGGACAAGTTGTCAGGAACAAAGCAAGATTTGTCTGTAAAGGCTATGCTCAAATAGAAGGACTGGATTTTAATGAAACATTTGCGCCTGTAGCAAGATTAGAAGCTATCATAATATTTCTTGCCTATGCTTGTCATAAAAGGTTTAAAGTCTATCAAATGGATGTCAAGTCATCTTTTCTAAATGGACATTTAAATGAAGAAGTCTATATGGAACAACCATAGGGTTTCAAATTGTTTGATAACCCTGACTTAGTATGCAAGCTTAAGAAAGATTTATATGGGTTAAAACAAGCCCCTCATGTCTGGTATCACATACTGGATACGTATCTCAAAGACAAAGGGTTCAAGAGAGGAACAGTTGACAACAATCTATATATCAAAACAGAGGATAATGATTTGCTAATCATGTTGGTCTATGTAGATGACATCATCTTTGGATGTAATAAGGATTCATTAGTACAATGGTTTGCTTCTGCCATGGAGTCTGAGTTTGAAATGTCTATGATAGGTGAACTATCATTTTTTCTTGGTCTGCAAATTACTCAGAGGTCTGAAGGGACGTTCATTTCTCAAGAAAAATATCCAAGAGAAATGTTGAAAAGGTTTCAAATGAAAGATTCTAAACCTGTGAGCACACCTATGGTTACTGGATGCAAATTAAGAAAGGATGATGACTCACCTGATGTTGATCAAAGTTCATATAGGTCAATGATAGGCAGCCTGTTGTACATCACAACATCTCGCCGAGACATAATGCATGTTGTTGGAATGGTAGGAAGATATCAGTCTACACCTAAACAAAGTCATTTGGTTGCTGTCAAAAGGATATTCAGATATTTGAAAGAAACAATGAACTATGGCCTATGGTATCCTAAGAATCAGAATTTTCAATTATCAGTCTACTCGGATGCTAATTGGGCTAACTGCATGGATGAAAGGAAAAGCACGAGTGGAGGTGCATTCTTCTTAGGAGATTATCTAGTAGCATGGTTGAGTAAAAAGCAAGGTTCCATTTCTTTATCAACTATAGAGGCAGAGTACATTGTTGTTGCTACTTGTTGCACTCAGGTATTATGGATGATTCAGACACTTGCAGACTTGGAGGTAAAATATGTTGCACCGATCCCAATTCATTGTGATAACACTAGTGCCATCAATGTGTCCAAGAATCCTATATTCCACTCCAAGATCAAGCATATTCCCATAAAATACCATTTTCTGAGAGAGCAGGTCACCAATCAGATTGTTCAGGTCCATTACATTCCATCCACAAAACAAATTGCAGACATCTTTAATAAACCCCTAGCCAAGAAACCATTTGAATATCTCCAACAAAAGCTGGGTGCCATCCCGTCTCACACCTAAGAGAGTCCATCCTGTTAGGGGGAGTTTGTATTGATTGAATATCTGATACCTATGAAAAATACTGCAACAGCTTAGGGGGAGTGTGTTTTCTTTGACATTGATGTCAAAGGGGGAGAAAAGAACAGGTTCGGGTGCCTTTGTTGCCATCAATGCCAAAGGGGGAGATTGTTGGCATGTTTTATAGGCAGCATATGCTTATCATTGATGGCAAGTACAATAGCGATGATGGATTGAGGATAGGTATAATGTTCCAGGTGGGAACCAAAAGTATTTTGGGAAGACGCAGCAGAGCAAGCTCGTGAAGACCAGAAGAGTTAGTGCAGAGGTGCACGTAGAGTGTAGAGTATGCGTGTTTGTCATTGATGGCAAAGATCATGACCAGCAGCACAACGATGATCGCATGGAAGGATCATAAGCTAAATTCCATTTTGGGTATTAGAAACAAAGAATCCATTTCGGAGTTCTGGATAGCGGAGTTGGAGGGGTCAAGAGTCGAGACTCTTCATCACAGGAGTCCCGAAGTACCGAAATGTGAAATGCCGAAAATCCCAAAATAGGCACATCGACCGAAGTTTCGGATACCAAGAGTTGGAGGAGTCAAGAGTCGATACACTTCATCACAGGAGTCCCGAAGTGCCGAAATGCGAAATGCCGAAAATCCCAAAATAGGCACATCAATTGGAGTTTCAGATATCGGGAGTTGGAGGAGTCAAGAGTCGAGACTCTTCATCACAGGAGTCCCGAAGTACCGAAATGTGAAACGCCAAAAATCCTGAAACAGGCACATCAACCGAAGTTTCAGATACCGAGAGTTGGAGGAGTAAAGAGTCGATACTCTTCATCACAGGAGTCCCGAAGTGCCGAAATGAAAAACATCGAAAATCATGAAACAGGCACATCGATCGGAGTTTTGGATACCGGGAGTTGGAGGAGTCAAGAGTCGAGACTCTTCATCACAGGAGTCTCGAAGTGCTGAAATGCGAAATTGAAAAAGCGTTGTATGGATAAGCGCTTGGTCACCACCAGTGGTCACATCGTCAAAGAGCTATAGAGAAGAGATCAAAGAGACAAGCTCCATTTCGGAGTTTGGGACATGGAGAGTCAAGGTGACTCATCACAGAATCCCCAAAATGCAAAATGCGAAATGCGTGTTCAGAATTGGCCCCTGGTCATAACCTATGGTCACATCGACGAAGGCTCAAGGGAGGAGGTAGCATGAAGCTAATCTCCATTTCAGAGATCACGACTTGGAGAGACAAGATGCATCACCATAAGAATACCGAAATGCCAAAATGCCTAATTGCAAAATGGTGAAATAAGTGCAAGACCCATAATTTATAATCCAACGGTGCAGGTTAATTAGGAATATGATCGAAGGGATACTATTTATCTTCACAGTTAATGAATCAGTGGCGATTCAGTTGCTGATGCGGTTTTTGGAGGTTCACAGTGTAACTACTAGAAACGACTGATTGTTTCTACCAGAGGACTGGAAGAGACTTCAGGGTGATCGCCAGAGAAGATGAAGAGTCTCAAGGCATCTGCCAGTGGAATGAAGATTGTTCAGGAGGTGATTGACATATGGAAGAGGTTTGAAACCTGTAACTACAATAGAGAGGATGAGCTCGACTATGATAGAGAAGATGAAGAGTCTCGATTGCTAGACAGGCTATGGAATCTCAGCATAACACCCAATGATGATGGACACATGGGTTTAACAACCAGAGAAGCTGAAGAGTTGCAATGATGATCAGGCAGAGCACTCGACATGAAGAGCATGTAGAAGCATTGTGCATATGTGATGCACAAGGTGCACAAAGACTATAAGAATGTAGAACAAATAAGAGATGAGTGCTATTGTAGAGAGGAATTACACATAGGGAAATGGCATGCTGTGGGCAGGAGATGAAATACATAGAAGAGGCGTAATTCAGAGAATCAAAATAAGACGCAGAGCATAAAGCACAACATAAGAAAAGAACAGAGATGCATAGCTGAGACAGTAAAAGAAGGCTGGGGTGCACTTGTAGAGAAGAGCATAAGATCAGAAAGTGCAAGAAGATGTAGGCATAGAGACACTGATACAAGAAAGCAGAGCAGTGCAACAAAACAATGATGAGACTAGTAAGCCATTGATGAACATTATATCACTGTAATAAGTTTCAGTAGCAAATATTTGTATTTCAGGGTGGTAGGGAGGTGCTAGGAAGGACTGTTGTCCTCAGAGGTTCAAGTGGGTGCTTGAACACATGGAGTTGTAGCTTCCATCTGGTTGTAGCCAGAGAAACTAGGGTGGTAGGGTGGTGCAAGGGAGAACTGTTGTTTTCTGTTATACAGGTTGGTGCTTGTGTGACTGGAAGTTGGTGCTTCCATCCAATTGGTGTTGGAACACTTAGGGAGTTGTTACTTCCTTCTAGTGGGTGCTAGAGAAACTAGGGAGTTGGTGCTTCCTTCTAGTGGGTGCTAGAGAAACCAGGGAGTTGGTGCTTCCTTCTAGTAGGTGCTAGAGAAAACAGAGAGTTGGTGCTCTCAGCAAGTTGCAGCTTCTAAAACAGAGGTTGTAGCCTCATTATGAGTTGGTGCTCATAAGTATGATAATGTACAGAATTCAAAGATTACTTATCATATAAAGAAGAAGAGGTTTTTACCCTTTATGGGTTTCCTCAGGAAATAGTTGTCTCTGTATATTTCATATGTGTGAATGATGTTGAATGTTCTATTGCTTACTTCCCTGCATTATTGTGATTGTCACCCCCCCCCCTCTCTCAGTTGTCCAACAAACTTATGGATATAGTTCTCACTGCTCATGAAAATTATGTTTAGGAAGAAATTTTTGATGAACTTGCAGATATTTGTAGGCTTGGAAATGAATTTGTATATGATTTATTTCGAAGAGTCATGCAGATTTATTGCAAATTTCCTGAAATTGATGAACCCTTAGGACAAGAAATATTTGGTTTTCATACCTAGTTTCTATTTATGAAGGGTGCGATATAGATGAATAAACCATCTTCCATTCACAAGACTAATATTTGAACATGAAAGATAGGGGGTACATAATATCTAACCCACACTCTGACACAACTGTGGGGAAATCCTTATCAGAAATGTTAGATCCCTTAGCCCTAGAGTGTAAACCATTCAACGATACCCCTCCAAAAAATCATGAGCATAATTTGGTCTGCAACGAATCCCTCATTGAAACAATCCCATCATTTTTAGAGTCTAAATATTTGCATTTCCTTTATACAAATATTTTTGACATTGATCACAGACACAAGTATTCATATGCATATCATACAATACATGCTTTGCATTATTTGTTTAGTGATGGAACATTGAATGATATACTAGATCAAGAAGAGTGTCCAACTTTGATCGACCAAATGATTATCCCTAGTGACACTCCATCCAAAATGCATCACTTTGAAAGTCATTCACAATTTGAGTTTTTGGAATGTGTTGAATCACAATTTGATATCAACGACCTTGTTTTCAATAACTACTCTTCAGTTCCATAACTGAATGAAAGCATCAAACTAACACTCATTGATCTTGTGAAATATGAAATTTATAACCTTGATGCGCAGATGTTAATCACGGAAAATTTGAAGTGTTTCAAGCATAACGAGTTTGCAGATCCTCGTGAAGAAATCATGTCATTTTCAGAATATGAAGATCTTCATGCACTTAATACAAATTTGTTTGATTCTCGTAACCCACATGAGCACCCACCTACTCATCATGCGACATAGCCTATACGTTTTTCTTACAACAAAATATTGAATACTAAATCAGAACAACAAGTTTTCCAAATTGAGACCGATCAAGAATGTTGGCATTATTGATTGTATGTTGTCATTGATGGAAACATGATTCAAACATGTACAATAAACAGAGAAAAAGGAAGATCACCTTGGGGTAGAAGAAATTCGTGATAATTGTTGATCATGATAGGATCAACAATGATTCTATGTTCCTAAATCTCAAGAGAGGTAGCATGCATAGAATCCACGTACAAAAGCACAAGGAATTAATAGCTCAAGAGGGTTAGCAACTAAAGATCAGTGCATAAAAGAAAGCACAAATGTTAATTGAAGCTCATAAGAGATGGATCATTTGAAGTAACACATGAGACATAGTTCTGCGAGTGAAGGAATCCTTTTGTAAAGGATCGAGTTACAAGAGCCATTCATTCTTAGTTCGGGACACTCCAGGATCGTTAGATCAAGGTGAAGTAAGAGACTGGGAAGGATTAAATCTCAACCTTCAGATATGGAGCAGTAGCATTATGGACAGTTGGATCAAGCCAGAATCATAGATCGAGAGAGATTAAATAAGAGACATCATATTTCGTAGAGGAAATTCAAGTGAGCTCCCAACCGTTAGATGAGTTCCAGATCTATCCTGGTCGTCATATAGAACCAAGTGGAAGGACAGGATAAGTGAACCCCATAAGACACAAAGTCTTGAAACCCCCGAAGTCCCGAAGTAAATAAGGGCCATCAAATCTGGGAATTCATAGCGACCGTTGGATGAGGATAGGCGGGTCCAATAGTGGTCAACTCTGGCACTGATCGCTTCGATGAAAAGGAGTCTGAAACATGTAAGTTTACCTGAAGGTCAAAGCCCTGAAATCACGAACTCGCATCGACCGTCGAATAAATTATATTTCCCCATTAAAAACTCTTATATTTGGTTGTTATAACATGAATTATTGTAGGTATTATTGGAAATGACGTAATGAACTTCTAAATGTATTGGGGTTCTCTTGCAAATCTCTTTACTTTAGTGACATTTAAAGTAGTAGTTGCACATTTGAGGACAACCTCCATCTTCATAGGATTAATCTTGAGTTCTTCTCTATTAATCACATATCCTATGTACACCAAGGATTTCTATGAAAGATCACATTTCTTAATGTTTGCCAACCAATTATAGTTCCTTAATGTCTTCTACACCTTCTTCAAATGTGATATATATGCTCTTCCCAATAGAGCTGAAAATTAATACATCGTCTAAGTACACTATTACAAATGAATCTAGGTAGCTTTGTTTTTCCACTCAATCTAGCAATAAGAAAGATAAAAAAATATAATGTTGATTCATCTTTGGTCAACTAGGGAAGAATGTGTGTTCTAGTAAATCATTGAAAAGTTTTCACATTAAAGACAAATACTTCATTCCAACTAGCAAAGTAAAGACTCCTTACTACCGTATTGTCAAAATTAGTGTCCAAACAAGCACAAAAAAAACAAAATCAATGTGAAAACACATAGAACAAGTGATGTAGGGCAACTTAGTCCCTGCCAAGAAGGTTTGGAAATACAATGATCATTTAAATCCATAATGAGACTAAATTATATATTTTGTGGTAAACACTGCAACATTGCAAAGAAATACAATGATGATTTGAAGCCATGAGACTAAATTATATATTTAGTGGTAAACATTGTAACATTGCAAATAAATACAATGATGATTTGAAGCCATAATGAGACAATGAGACTAAATTATATATGTGGTATACATTGCAACATTGCAAAGAAATAATGATTTGAAGTCATAATGTGACTAAATTATATATTATGTGGTAAACACTGTAACATTGCTATATATTATGTGGTAAACACTGTAACATTGCAAAGAAATACAATAATGATTTGAAGTCATAATGAGACTAAATTATGTATTCTACAATGATTGGTATTTTCTGCTTCCCTAGTCTTTCTTATACTATTGTTTTCTTTAATGATCGGGAAATGGCTTATCTTGAAACTTTGAAGTTACCTTTGTCGCAAAACTAGCATATTTATAGTTGATTTTTCCATTTAAAAATCACATTTGTTTTTAAAAATATTTGGTTGAGGTGAGCTAGCAGCATGAGTCTTTGATTGGAAAAACATTAAATACATACTCCACATAAAAAAATAGTGTAAATGTACCAAAAAATAAGTTCGATGAATCCAAATGGGAGACCTAATCTAGAGTAGGAGGAGACCTAGGCATGAAACTAGTTTGGTAAACTTATACCATAATAACATATTTGTAATACCCTAGGTCGAGTCCCGGTGAAATGTATTGATGTTCGTAGGCTGGTGAGCCGAGTGTTGATAATATGGTAGGCTTATGTGTTATAGGCTAAAGATCCTAGATGCTAAGGCCAATAAGCCTGAGTTTTGTATATGTAATTATGCAGATCATTAATAAAAAGTACACATCGTTGTGTGTAGACCGACCACAAATAAAGAGTGATGGGGGATGAATCTTCACTAGGTAGGGAAAGGGATGGGACTGAGAAGCTAGGAAAGAGGGGCTAAGATAGAGGACTTAACCCAAGCGAATATTATAATATATTCCTAGAAAAAATGAAAATATTAAAGTGGGGAAAAATAAACCTAGTTATCCTAAGTTCCTGGGAAAGGGAACAAATGAAAAATGGAGTGCATGCAGCTCCAGGAAGACAGGTGTCGACCTGGGTGCATGCAGTTAAAAATGGAGATTCATCTCATTGGGGGGGTTCACTCCCCATTCTCCCATCCTTCACCTAACTTTTCGAGCCTCCGTCGTGGACCTCTGCATCTTAGACGCACCTCTGAAACCAATAATTGGGGAAGCTGACCTGTGTTTTCCTATGAAGCCCAACATATATGTACTTGCCAAAATTGTGTTGTGCATTATCGAATTGTGGTTTCTTCCATTTCCTAAGATATATTGAACCTTTTTTGTTGTCCTCACCTTGTTGAAACTAAGTTGAAGTTAGTTGAAGAAGCGGGTTGTCAGGCCCATGGTTGAAGAGGCAAGTTTTCATGCTTGTGAGAAACTCTCCCCAGGTGAGAAAGTTTGTTGGGAAGTGATTTTCTCCTAGAGAGAGTTCAACACCAGCTACGAAGCTCTGAGAATTCTTGATCCGGCCTGTTACTGAGACCCTGAAAGGGGAAGTGGAGCAGTCGATGGACTGTGGAACAGGGAAGGTGCATATTCTTGGGGTGGAACAAGAATGTGGGGAATGAGAGTCAATGAGTAGTGGGCATAAGAAGGCTTCTAGAGAGAATCCTTCTAGTTGCACTGTGCAGTCTCCTGTAACCTCGACCTAGTCTAGGATTCCCTTGCCCTAGGTGGAGCTTAGTCCCAACTCGGGGGTGACCCACTGCTGAGCGTGATGAGAAGCGTGGTCTAAGGTTGGGAGGTTCGTGGAAGGTCTTCACACAGTTGGTGGATTTCAATTAAAAGATAAGTATTCATTTCCCATGTTCATTCACATGCTATGTATTTATATATGTTGTTACATATATGGTTTTCTCTGGATCACTGCATGTATGATTTTACTGTTATTTCTGCATCAGTCTGTGTATTAGAAGAATATGTTTTTTGTCTATGGTTATATTTATAGGAAGATGATAATTGTTATTTCTACGAGATAGCATGGCTCGGCCTGGGTGGCCGCAGGTGTTAAAGCAAATTGGTATCAGAGCAGTAAGATGTTCCTATGTGGCATTGTCCGACGTGTTGGGTGGATGGGGACATTACAAATTGGTATCAGAGCCATAGTTTCAACATTGAGCCTGGATGGGCTAGGAAAGTGGAATTTGAAGAGAAGGTTTCAAAAGGAAATTGTTGTCGAAATGGAAAAAATTGAAGTTCAGAGCCCAATTTTCGACACTGAGCCTGAATTAGGTTGTATAAGTGGTTATGGAATCAAAAGATTAGAGAAAATTGTTGTTAAAAAGGACAAAATTTGAATTTCAGATCATTCCAGAGTGCCAAGAGATCACCTTGGTTGTGTTTGGAATCTCAATAGGTATAGCGGTTCAAGAACGATTGCAAAGAAAAGAGACTGCAATAACTGTGAGTTTGGAACCGCAAGGTTTGAAGTTGTGCCATGGGATCTGTTCGGGAGAAGGAGGATCCTTCACAACCATTAGATATGGAGAAAGGTGCATGAGGATTAACTTCTAAGTACTTCAGACTTTGCAACTTCAATGAAATTTATGTGTGATAGAGAAGAAAGGGTCGAAGCGCAAAGTTCTGAAGTCCCAAAGAGGATATACATCATCGATCCATGGGGGGGGGGAGTGTTTACTGTTGGATTTGACCAAGGATGGATCAGAACCATAGGGTTAAGCCAAGAGAGGAAGGTAAGAAAGTTTGGGAGTTCAGCGTTCGGGAGAAACAAGGTATGCTAAGGTGAAAACTCACAAAGCCCGAAGTCTCGAAGTGACGTGGCCTATTGATGTCACTCGAAATGACATGGACACATGGGATGTGTGCCACATGTTAGAGAGTTAAGAATCGTTGTGAGATTGAAATGCAGTTAGAATGTGACATTATCACTCACCTGATTGGACCATGTGTCGGCTTCATGTGTCCTACCATGTAGCGCTCCTGGAGGTGGCACAAGCTAGTTAAGCATGACGAAGGAGTTAGTTTGGTTGAGCCCGCATTAACTTTGGTCACAATCTATCAAGATCGAGGGTCGGGAGGCATTGTGGAGATCCAAGATGTGCAGAAGATAATTCTACAAGGTGGTCCCACAATCCAAACCATTGTTTCCTAGAAGGGGTACGTCTCAGCGTGGGGACAATTGCGGAATCATCAATGGGTTACTCCAAAATAGTCGACCCATGTCCCTGCAATTTGAAAAGTATAAAGTTTGATGTGACTATTTGTTATCTTAGTTCAAGTACGAAAACCATGGTTCCTAGTGGATGCATGGCGCCAGTTGTGAAGTCCGAAGACTTGACACTCCAGAAGAATGGTTCATAAGGGAATGAAAGGAAGAACTTTCAAAAGTTTCGTAACGCCAAGGTAACGAGACTAATGACACCACCAAAGGTGACAAGGAAGTGTTCAGAGATTAATGGTTCCAGGGTGTTGTGGGTGTGTGGATGTGAAATCCTCCGAAGTCATAAAGCTCTAAAGCTCCGAAGTCCCGAAGCTCAGATGCCTGAAGTTCCATAGTGGGGGTCAGCCGTTTGATGCTCGGTAGTCATGGACTGTTGATCCACCCTACTTCGTGAGTTCATCAATCTAGAACTCCGAGATATTTTTTGTGATGTGCTTAGAAAACCTTCGAAGTCAGAGCCCGAAGTTTCAAGGCTCCGGATAAGCACCCAAATCATAAGCATTGAGTCACAGTCGTGGTCACATGCGAACCAAGGGCCGAAGAAAAGGGGCTAGTGCCCGAAATTTTGTTTCAGAACAGAAGTAGGCTTAGAGATGGAATCTGCGGGATTCTTAACCGACCAAGACCTGCATAAAATGGAATCCAATATTATTTTGTTGAATCAGATTGGTTTATTTTGGAAAATTATTAAAGTCTGATAGCCTGACAAAATTTCGGTTGACTGCACATTTTCCAGAGTTAACGATTGTCAGAACTGAACCGAATTACCGCATAGTGCAAAGAAATGGGGAAGGCACATGGTGCTTACAGTTTGGAAAATGAAGTTAGAAGAATGGATGTCCATATAGGAGTTGAAGGATCGAACTCAAATGGGCATGAAGAAGAGATAGATAAGGAAGGAAACATGATGAAAATCATTGAAAAGTTGTAGAAAGATGTCCAGACTCACCAAGCAGATAACAAAAAGCTCATGAAATCCAGGGAACAACAGGGAGAATTCAACATAGATTTGATATAGAGCCTGGAAATAATAGAAAAGATATTGGATAAGGGGAGTGACTCCAGTAAATCAGGAAGTCACAGGTCCCCCGATGAGAAGATAAAATCAAGGAGTGTTGGTAGACACCATCATCACTCCCAAGGGCACTCCAAGAGGAGGGCACACAGTAGTTCAAGCCCATATCCTACCATAAAGCATAGGAGATATAGAGTGGATGAACTGAAGGGTGAAATGAACAAGATTAAACCTCCTACATTTGATAGAGAGCACTAGAAGGAGCAAGATGATGAAACATGGCTTCTTGGCATGAGGAAATATTTCCAACTGCATAATTACTCCTCTCATGCAGAAGGAAGAATTGCAATGTATCAACTAAAAGGAAAGGCATCCATGTGGTGGGATCAAATTGTGTAGGTGCAACACATTAAAGAGAAAAATGTTACTTGGAAGGAATTCAAGAAGCACTTTGAAAATAAATATTTAACTAAGAGATACTATGATTGAAAGATGAAATAGTTCTTTGAGCTC
The DNA here is from genome assembly GCA_900067695.1 of Picea abies. Lineage (NCBI taxonomy): Eukaryota > Viridiplantae > Streptophyta > Pinopsida > Pinales > Pinaceae > Picea > Picea abies. The sequence continues at coordinate 15,358 of CBVK0101884964.1, forward strand.
AAATTGGGTAGCATGACCATTGATGAATATGAACGAAGTTTTTTGGAATTGTTGAAGTATGTCCCTTTCATCAAAGATGAGGCTGTCAAAATTCAAAGGTATCTAAGTGGACTGCCATCTTCCATCAGTGACAAGATCCAGTATGATGATCCTAAAACTATGGAAGAAACTATAAGGGGAGAAAAATTCTTATATGAGCAGTAAAGAGAAAAGCCCACTTTTCGGAAGGCTTGGGAGGATAAGAAGAAGTTCACGAAAGAGCAAAGGAAGAAGGGAAACAAACCTCCCTTTTTCAGAAATATCCCTCAAGGACAACCATATTTTAGAGAGTAGAGAATGGTTGAGGTAGGGGGACAAAGGCCAAGGCAGACTCCAATTCAATGTTGGGGTTGTCAAGGAGACCACAACTATAGAGATTGTCCCCACAAAAATGGCAAAGTGAGAGTTTCCCACAATGTTCAGTAAGGAGAAACAGTGGATGATGTGGGTAGTATAACACCAAGGATCTATGCATCCTTGGACAACACGCAAGCTAAGTTTCAATCACACATGATTGAAGTTGAAGGTATGATCAATAACCATGCCTTTACTATTTTAATTGATTCAGGGGTTAGTCATAGTTATATAGATCCCAAGATGGTGGAAAGTTTGCATTTTCCAAGAAACAAGCATGGAAAATCTTGGTTAGTGCAGCTGGCTACAGGAGACAAAAGAAAAGTTACTGAAATGGTTAAGTCATGTCTCATGGACATGGATGGACTGAGCACAAGGGAATATTTGAACATCTTACCTTTAGGTTCCTATGATTCTCTAATTGGTATGGACTGATTGGACCAACACCATGCCATTTTAGACTACCATAACAAGGCATTCACTTGATTGGATGAGGAAGGAAATTGAAGAACAATCCAAGGAATTCCCAGAGCAGTTGCTATCAAATAAATCTCAGCAATGTAGCTGAAGAAGTGCTACAGGAAAGGCTGTCAAATATTTGCAGCCCATATGGAGGAAGAATATAAGGATAAAGTACCAAATCTTGAGGATCATGCAGTCCTGGAAGATTTTGAAGATGTGTTCAAGGAAGTACCAGGACTACCTCCAAAGAGAGATATTGATTTCTCCATAAACCTGATGCCTAGAGAAGCTCCAGTGTAAAAAACACCTTACAAAACAAGTACACCAAAGCTTAAGGAACTCCAAATGTAGCTTGAAGATATTCTAAAGAAGGGGTATATATGCCCAAGTATATCACCTTGGGGTGCCCCGGTCTTGTTCATGAAGAATAAAGATGGGACATTAAGATTGTGCATTGATTTTAGATAGTTGAATAAAGTGATTGTAAAGAACAAGTATCCTCTGCCAAGGATTGATGATTTCTTTGATCAATTGAAGGATGCAAAGATATTTTCTAATATAGATCTCAAGTCAGGGTACCATCAGATAAGGATTAAAGAGGAAGATATCAGCAAGACCACCTTTAGGACAAGGTATGGTCATTATGAGTTCATAGTGGTGCCATTTGGGTTATCAAACGTGCCCATTGTTTTTATGTGCTTAATGAATGGTGTTTTCAGGGAATATTTGGAGAAGTTTGTCATTGTCTTTCTGGATGACATCCTTGTATATTCCAAGTCAGAGGAAGAGTATGAGCATCATTTGAATATGGTTTTGCAGATGCTAAGAAAGCATTAGTTGTATGCCAAATTGAGCAAGTGCTCATTTTATCAAAACATAATTCACTACTTGGGGCATATCATTTCAAAGGATGGGATAGTTGTGGATCCTGAGAAGATAGAATCCATTAGAGAATGGTCAACGTCGAAGGATGTTACAAAAGTCAAATCTTTCATGGGTCTAGCTGGCTATTACAGAAGGTTCTTTGCAAGGTTCTCAAGAATAGCTCACCCCATCACTTCCTTGCAAAGGAAGGGGAAGAAATTTCAATGGACAGAAGAATGTGAGAGAAGCTTCCATCAATTGAAGCAACTGTTAACCAGTGCTCCAATTCTAAAGATTGCAGATCTGAATGAGGATTTTTTAGTTTGCACAGATGCATGTAAAGAAGGACTGGGATGAGTCCTCGGCCTGAATGGGTTTGTAATATGTTAAGATTCCATAAAATTGAAAGAGAACGAAAGGTTCTATGCCACTCATTATGTGGAGTTGGTATCCATTGTACACACTCTAAAGAAATGGAGAAATTACCTCATGGGAAAGAGGTTTGAACTCAGGACAGACCATCATCATCTGAAGTATCTATTTGATCAACCAACTCTGAATGCTAGGCAAATTAGGTGGTTGGAATTCCTCTTTGAGTATGACTTTGATATCAAGCACATCAAAGGAAAGGAGAACAAAGTGGTTGATGCATTCAACATGAGAGTGCATGAACTACTTGCTACAACCATCAGCATGTATCAAACAGATCTTCAAGGCAGAATCTTTGAGGCTGCAAATTCAGATTTGTAGTACATGGAATTAGTAACAAAATTGCAGCAAGGTAAAATGTAGCAGAAGGTTGAGAATTATGAATTGGGAATTGATGGAATCCTTCAGTACAGAAACAGATTCTATGTACCCAATTCTTCGGAATTGAGGAGAGAGATTTTAAAAGAGATGCATAATGTGCCTTATGCAGGACACCCAGGATATCAGAAAACAGTTTCAACAGTCAAGAGCCAATATTATTGGCCAGGCATGAAGTAGGATATTGTTGAATACATACCTAAATGCTTAGAATGTCAAAGGGTAAAGGTTGAGCATAGACACCCAGCTGATTTTCTACAACCATTACCCATTCTTGAGTGGAAGTGGGAAGTGGTGACTATGGATTTCATCACAAGATTACCCAGAACAAATAAGAAACATGATTCCATCATGATGGTGGTGGATAAGCTTACTAAATCTTCCCATTTTATTCCATTGAGGACTACTCACAAGGCAACTAATGTTGTCGATATCTATATGAGGGAAGTAGCATGATTGCATGGCATGCCCAAGACAATTGTGTCTGATAGAAACCCGAAATTTATCTCAAAGTTCTGGAAGGAGTTATTCAAAGGGTTTAGAACAAATCTGAACTTCAACACTGCTTATCATCCTGAGTCTGATAGGCAGACAAAGAGGGTGAAACAAGTGATAGAAGATATGTTAAGAATTTATGTGATGGAAAAACCATCTAAATGGGAGGATTATCTACACTTAGTAGAATTTGCTTACAACAATGGGTATCAAGCATCACTGAAGATGAGCCCATTTGAAGCAATTTATGGAAAAAAGTGCAACACCCCAATAAGTTGGGATAACCCAGCTGATAGGGAAATGGTTGGGCCAGAGTTTCTCAAGGAGATGGAAGAGAAAATGTTGAAGATTAAGTAGAATTTGAAGGTTTCCCAAGGCAGGCATAAAAGTTACATTGATAAGAACAGAAACCACGAGGGATTTAAAATGGGTTATCATGTTTTCTTGAAAGTAAAATCCAACAGAAGTTCCCTAAAGCTGGGAAACTATTCCAAGTTGGAAGCCAGATAGTGTGGACCATTTGAAATCCTAGAAAGGATTGGACCAGTTGCTTATATGTGTGCATTGCCTACATCCATGACTTCTCATAATGTATTTCATGGTTCATTGCTTAAGAAGTATGTACCTAATCCTAATCATGTGATTGATTGGAATATGATTCAGGTGGAGCAAGAAGGCTCCTTGCAAGAGAATCTGGTGTGCATATTGGACAGGAAGAGAAAGTAGCTCCAGAATAGAGCCATAGGGATTGTAAAGGTCCAGTGGACCTGGTACGGTCCTGAGGATGCAGCATGGGACCATGAGGATGCTATGCGGTCAGAGTACCCACATCTTTTTGAAGATTTTGAAAATCTTGCTGATATTATGTAAATGCGTTGCACTGAGGACAGTGCAAAAATAAGGGGAGGGGATTGTAATACCCCAAGTCGATCCCCTGTGAAATGTACTGATGTTTGTAGGCTGGTGAGTCGAGTGTTGATAAGCTGGTAGGATTATGTGTTATAGGCCTAAGATACTGGATGCTAAGGCCAATAAGCCTGATTTTTGTATATGTAATTATGCAGATCATTAATAAAAATTATACATCGATGCGTGTAGACCAACCACGAAGAAAGAGTGATGGGGGATGAAGCTTCACCAGGTAGGGAAAGGGATGGGACTGAGAGGCTAGGAAAGAGGGGATATGCTAGAGGGCTTAACCCAAGGGAATATTATAACATATTCCTGAAAAAAATGAAAATATTAAATTGGGGAAAATAAACCCAGTTATCCTAAGTTCCTGGGAAAGGGAACAAATGAAAAATGGGGTGCATGCAGCTCCAGGAAGACATGTGTCGACCTAGGCGCATGAAATTAAATATGAAGAGTCATCTTGTTGGGGGGGTTCTCTCCCCATTCTCCCATCCTTCGCCTAACTTGTGTGAGATCGGAAGAGC